>JAGDQP010055996.1:246-13024 GCA_022664845.1 Lepisma saccharinum
TTATAGTTGGGGTAGAAATTTTGTGTGAAAATTACCCGGGTTTCATATTCTATTCTCCTCCTGGCCTACTCGTTTCGAAAGTTCTTTTATTATTTACTATACCATTTTCCTCTTATAGCCTCTGGCAAGAGACGTTCTTCCTAATTCTTTCAATCTTTTCCCAAATCTCTGTTCATTATCTATAATTGATTCCAGACGTAATGCCTTACTCTTAATCAGTGAGTTGTGAAATTTTTTAGTGTGCCGAGTCTGCATGTAAATAATGTCTTGAAGTAAGCTTATAATATACGTCCGCTTGGTCTCTTCGTTAACCTCCTAGACGTTATGCTCAGGGAAAATTACGAAAACATTGGGCTTAACCCGGCAGTAATTGCAAGACAAACAAAATCTTTACAGTTATCAGTAGTGATACGGGTCAAAAGTTTGACAAAATTGGAGCATGTGAAAGCCGTGAAAATTGTAAATTTTCAAAATGGACGCCAGAAAACATACAAAATATATGCCAGTAAATTAGCAGAATCTAGAACAAACTGCAACAGAATTTCGGACAGCGGTTTCTAGATGATAAACGAGGGATCAAAGTCTACCACTTTAACTCTATTTATAACTCCAGGATGGCGGAAATCAACAAAATGACAAATTTTCAAAGGCTATATGTCTGTAAGTTTATTACCTCGATTTGTTATTATTTGTTAAAATCGCTCAAGTAGTTTAGGTTCTACGAGGTAACATACGTACATAGCATGTGGAAATCCGCCATGTTGGATTTATTATTTCATAGATTCATATAGCCTAGGATCAAGGCAAATACAAGGACACCTCATTTGTTAAAATCGCTCAAGTAGATTAGGCTCTACGAGGTAACAAACTTACAGACATACGTAGATAGCCTGTGAAAATCCGCCATGTTGTTGATTTAGGCCATGTTGGAGTTATGAATAGAGTTAGAGTGGTAGACTTTGTTGCATCGTTTTCAGCACTCATTTTTCATCTAAAACCACTGTCAGAAATTCTGTTGCAGTTTGTTCTAGGTTCTTGCTCTTCTTACTGGACTATATTTTGTATGTTTTCTGGTGTCCATTTTTAAATGTTAAAATTTTCACAGGTACATGCTCCAATTTTGTCAAACGTTTTATACGATGTTCAACACGTACCACTACTGACAACTGTGAAGATTTTGTTTGTGTTGTAATGACTGCCGGGTAAAATCTTTTTTCCCTGACTATTAATCTTTTGCCTCGACACTCAAGTGTGAACTCAGGTCCTTCTGCATTATTGTTTAAGCTATTTATAAAATAATTTAATTGCCCTTCGTTCCAGCAATGACGTCATCTTACGATCTATATATAGACAAGCTTAGGTTTCACAGGCCATTATCAGTCAATGCTAAAGCAGCCTGTAGAAAAATCTGCATTTACCGTAAACACGTTTCAATGCCAAGTTAAACAGGCTCTGTGAACTAATCCCGCAACATATCTGACAGATGTCGTCACTCAGTAAATACTTTTATCGTGGTAAAAGTTTACTAACGTTCAGGGTACTTTCCCGGTGTTATCCCGGCCTAGCACGGTATATAATTGAGGTAAATGTTTCAAGTATACATACTCCAACTCGCAGCTTATAATTTTTAAATAATATTAATATTTTTGAACTGAAAAAAAATATTCTCACTTATTGCGATCGTTTGTAATACTTATAAGTGTCTGCGTTGTGATATCAAAATCAATCTTTCTTCAATGATTTTGTTAATTTAAAGCATTATCCTACCATAACTACATTGTTATATTTTCAAAAGCATTATTGTTGATCATTGTTTCGTTCTTATAGCAACCTATCATTAAATATGTTGGCCATATTTAAATAGAAATAATTAATCATTTTTAGTGCGTCGAACTTCCAGGAGCAAACTCATCTTAAATCAAATGCTTAACAAAATATTGAAGATTAAGCTGCATAGGTAACTCAGAAGTACATAATTTTGTATTCTTTAACAGTAATTAGACATTTAACCCAAGTAATACCAGTTGATTTACGTTGAGATAATGTTTGAATGCAGTCCTTTTCTATGGTAACCAAACACAATTAAAATACGGACATTTGAATATGTTCTCAACACTTCGATGAACCTTTGGGCTGCACTTTAAATACTCTCCCGGATTGTTCAAAACAATGCAAGTTAGGTTAGGTTGAATTGGTTTAGCTTAACTTATACTAATTAGTTTAAGTCATCTTCAACTATGCTTAACAGCTCTAGAGCTTCGAAATCAGATTCAAAAGAGTGTACTTAACATAGTAATTTCTTGTCCGGGGGAGCATCCAAAGAGCTACAGGGAAAGTATCCAAAGGTATCCTGTTAATGCATCACTCAATATGAGAAAAACTTTCAAGATATAAAAGAAAAAAATATGTTCTTCAAGATGTTTAGAATGAACAAATATTAATTTGTGAATACAGAAAGACTTGAAAATGCCATTTTATCTTCATTGATTCGTTCCTCTTAAGTGCATTTATAGTTTGTAAAAATTATATTGAATGCAATATATTATGAAAGAGACAATCCTAAGAGCAGACGTAAAATAAATAAGAATATTATCCTGCTCTACTTTCCTGAAGGTCAAAGAATTTATTCAAAATGAAGATTTATTGTGAATCAAAGAATTAAGAGCCAACGTCATTCTGATTTATGATAATTTAGAAAGAATTCTTTCTATAAACTATTAAGTCACCACACAAGATGTTGACAATAGTGATAATTGTCTTCCTGGGAACAAATGTCTGACCTGAACGTTCCGTTTCACTGCGAACAAGTGTACTCTTGATTCGCATAGTATGATATTCCAGTAGCGGGATCCACTGCCGAAAACAGATCCACAACCAGTGTTTCCTCTAAGAATCAATTCATAAAATCCTAAATGCTTTTAGGGCAAAGTACCAAACCTCACTCACTGAGAACACACGCAAAATAGAGGTAAAAATCATTTTCATATATCAGGGTTGTCACACTTGGTATAATTGTACCAAATTCAGCCCTCTTGATCATTCATCGGCCCGTTGGTACCACGCTGGCATTTTAAGCCCCCTTTGTAAAAAGATTGGTACGATTCTACCCAGTTTGTCACCATTTAACAATTACTTGTCACATTTTCAAACGTGTGAGTAAGACTTTTTCTGCGTCTAACGTTACTCATACTGTGTGTTGGACTCTTTAAAAATACTGTTGAACATTTATTCTGTGACGTTGCACCCTTTCTGGCATAGAGCACTCCGAACTCTTCAAAATGTTATATTTTGCTTCCTATAGCCACGAAAGATACCAAATTGCAAAATGGGATAAAAGTTCCTAAAGTCGAAGTTGTAATGTTGCACTAACATAACAAATTCTACTATAGAAACTTTTTTTTTATTTATGCACGTATTTTAGGCTCTTTCATGGCTGTAGAAAACAAAACATACAATTTTGAGGAGTTCCGAGTGCATATACAATGTCTCTGTGCATGTCGCGTGTGCAATTGAAGAAAACACCGAACCTGACTTACTTAACCTCCAAGTGCCCTTGGTCACTATTTTTATTCAATTTCCTAATGCGTATGTATACAAAGAGAAAGTGTCCTTATAACACTTAATTTTGCATACGATGTAGGAAGTTCTTGATACCAGTTAATCAAAATAAGTTCATATTAAAAACGTACAAAGCCATATAACCGAAGGAGCTCTTGTAAAACCCGAAGGAGCTTTTGTAAAGTATAACGGCTTTTTCCACTAGGAATTGTATGATCTTTATTATCTATATATTATCATTTTGTAGGCTACCGTAGGTTTGCTACTTCGACTTCGTTTAATTGTTTATGACAGCTGTTAAAAATGTTTAAAGTTATACATATATTGACGTTTATTGGTGTTTACACTATTTAACCCAGCAGGCGTAGACGAGTTAGTTAAAGTCAGTTTTTGTATTCTTCCATCCTAGACTGCGTAGCTGCTTTTTTGGTGTGTTCTCGTTGTATTTTTCCAAGGGCCCTTGTTAAGAAAGTTCTCTCTTTTAATTATTTGCCACACATGTGTTTCTTTTATCGCAGTTATAATACTGAATTAAGTTGTATACGATGTACGTTTTCTGCACGTATCTGCTACAATTTAACTTAATTGCAGTATTACAGCTGCAATACATTATTCTCCGTGGCAAATACTTTTTAAAAAAGAGCACTTTTGTGACTTGGACTCTTGGAAGTGGAGGGGGTCAGTGTTCTAGAACTTTTCATCTATTAGTTTCATGTTATAGAGCCATGTATTATACTGGTGTAGAAAAAAATGAATTCAACCTACTTTGCTTCAATTTGGTACTATTTTTCAGCACACTCCAGTGCTAGACTGTGACAACCCTGCTATATATTAACTTTTCCGATCATTAATGAAAATGTATTTGTAGGTTTCAGAATGTTGGGCTCTCTGAAGAACTGACAAGAATGCCTCATTGTTGTTCATCCTCCTATTTGCAGTCCGCAATGGTTTCTCGTATATAAATCATTAGAAAATGGAACAGCGAAACATTTGGATGACTACAACAAAGAATCGGATAAGTATTTTTGAATACATTCATTAGTGTTTTGTAAAAATTACAGTAAACGTAATATTATTTTGTTTAGGTAATTAGTAATTCCACATCTAATTTTACTTGCGTTACCTCCGTGGCTACAACAAATTTACACTCTACGAATGCATAAGTTATTAAATCTAATTTAAATGTGCAAAATTTAAAGGCAACTAATTACCGTATACTATTTCACTTCTCAAAAAGTATTGAGTGATTAAAAATTAAATTATTTGCAACGTAAATATTAGTTGTTAAAACTCCAAACATGGTAATTTATAATAAATATTTTAACTAAACTAATGATATGTTACATCACATGAAAACGTTTGAAGAGTCCTGGTATTAGAAATTTTGATGATATCATAAAGCGTAGACTATGTATGCTCCTATTTGTTCAGTATTTTCCCAAAACATTTGAAGAAATATTTTCACATTTTGAATGGTTTCCAGTAATAATGATATCAGATGAAATACAGTTTTTTTTTAACTACTGTAGTTTCTAAACGAATAAGTATTAGTTTCCCAATATTTCATTTTTTTTTTCAGCAAAGAACCAAAAGCAGTGATATATCTTGTTAGATTCAGAAAACGTGCCTTCGAATTTGAATTGTGAATTTTAGTTTTCAATGCCTTTAGGCAACTTTGACTCAGACCGTATGGATGATGATGGGATGAATTAGTGGAATGAAGAAAATGGGAGGAAACGGAAGCACCCCGGGAAAACCCACGCACACGGTGTTTGTCCACCACAAAACCCACATGGCATGAGCAAGGATTGATCTTGCGACCCTTAGCGCCAGAGGTGAGCGCTTTACCAATTGAGCCACTGCGGCCCACACGTGCCTTCAAGAACAGAATAATTGTTCTCAAAAGTACAAAAAAAAATACTATTTTGATTTTTGTATCTGCTAGGAGTAACTTTAAAATGAATATAAATTTTTGGTGTAATATTTAAATAGTGTGTATATATTCAAATTTTAAATTTCTACAACAAATAAAAATGTAAATAAAACCAGAATATTTTAAAATGTATTTCGGTAATATGAGTTGTCATGTCAATTAAAAAATAATAATTTGAAACTTGTAACAAATTAAAAAGAACTTATCTAAATCCAAAGTTATAAAATTACCACCGATTTCTCATTGTAAGATGACAGTAGAGATGAAAATATTTGTTACAAATATTTTCTATTCTGTTTTTTCATTCAATTAGTTGATAATCTATTGAATCACTGGTATTGAATAGATAGTGTATCCTAAACAGGGCACACTAAATTATACATGGACTTTCTATGTCCGTTACAGAGAAAAATTAGCCACGGCATGGAGTGTTTCTAACTGCCATATTCGAATATAACATCTAGATAACAAATTGAATAAAACAACACAAAAAATAGCAGATTCAAATAATTTAATAGCACACTTCTTGATGGAAAACATCGATAAATTAGAATTTGAGCGCCTGTTTTATAAATTATGTAAACTAGAATAAACTGAAAAAAATCTAAAATGAGATAAATAAGGGACATCTATGAACGAATAGTAGAATAAACTATTAAATTTTTATTGAATATTTTAGCTTCATAATTTACTAATAGCTTGAAGCTACAAGATATAGTATCGTGACAACCAACACCAGTTTTTACTACTCGCGCTGGTTTTTGAAAGGCTTTCTTTAAAGTAACAAGCGATTCAACTAACAACGACGAATGCTCCGGTCTTTTCATAGTATTTTAGACACTCAAATGATAATGTTTATAAAATAGGTTGGCAACGCTGATAATTGCAGATCTTATGTACGGGAAAACCCACAGGACTTTTCTATTGTATCAAATAATGTTTATGCTAAGTTTGATGCAGCTACATCTAACTGAATGGAAGAAATTTGAACATTTGAATTAAAAATGGGTTCGCAGCACTGAGCGACTAGACCAATCTAGTCGGTTCGGGTTGCTCTAAGCTAGTCTAGCCAATATTTATCGAATGACAAATCAAGCGGCTCACTACCCCTTGTAGTTCCTGAGATTTAATTTTTGGATACAAACAGACGGACGGACACCATGAGCGGGATTTTAAAGTTCTTTCTGTTATAACTTCTCTAGCAAGGGAACTAAAAAGTTACTCAAAGTTACCATCTTCTAAAACCGTCTTATTTATGAACGAAGCGACATGTACTACACACCATTTCCACGTCTACTCTTTTAAAGACATTTCCTCTACGCTAGTTGTTTTTGAGCTAAGCATGCCCAGTGAAACAGGTAGTTTTGCCATTTCATAGTGTCAGTAATAATCTAGGGAACAGAGAAACAATAGAACTACAGACAGGTCTTAGTTCGCCGAGTATCTCCATTATCTTGGGCAAACAGGAATTATTGTTAGGGAAGATCCATACTGTTGATCTTATTAAATTGAATCGGCGCTTGTTTTTTTAAATAGAATAAATTCCTCCATCATGCCGCATTCCTGTCGTGATTTCCAAAACTGATCCACAGAGACTATGTTTTGAGGTTTCCCATTTACCATCAGGCTGAACTTAAAATAACCTTTAGGGAAACTTCTCTGAATTATTTCGAAAGAAAATATATTAGTAAACCTCACTTATGGCCATGCACTCTTTTTCTAATTTATATTTTTCGAAATTGATTAATTATAAGGTTGTTAAAAGAGCATAACTGAAAAAGATATATATAAATTTTAGTAGAGCGAATCATTAACGAATAATCTGTTCTTCCAGGTAATTGCGATTGAGTTTTGTGGAAAGAAAATTCGATTTTTTAAAATCATGAATTTCAGGTTTTAACTAATGACACTCAAAGCACTTATGTTCGTAGTTGGAATTAGTATAGTCCTCGTGCGACAATATTTCAATAGATTAGTATCCTTACTAAACATTCCACTTAATGACAAGGAAATTGATTGACAGATTAAAAAAACAACTTTAAAAACAAATATTGCTTACGTGGATATACCTGAATTCAGCTCTAGTCTAGATGTTGCATGAAAAGTTTTACATCTCCATTGCACAATGTTTCCGGAATGCCGACCAGATATGGTGGGTATCGGAAATATTCCGGGACGGACCAAAACCAGTACTGCTGTCTTGTAGTTAGTAGAGAGATCTACAAAGGCTAGGGGAAGATAACCCTGAACAAAAATATATCATGGTGAGGGGAAGCAGAATTACCATTACCACTCTGAGCCTTGCCGATGTCATTCATCTTCAGACTCAGAGTGGGACAGAGGACGACATCTTGAATGTCTACTTTACTGCGAGATCGTAGAGCTGACAACTCTACACCGCTAAACCATGTCAAGAAATAGTAACAGATGGTTCATGGATTCTCCTGGGGTAAAATATTCAGGAGGTAAACTAATCCCTCATTCGGGTCTCCGGGCGGGGACTGCTTCAGTGGGCTCCAAGAACAGGATTAAGAAAGATCTTAGAATAGGAACGTGGAACGTACGAACATTATACCAAACGGGTGCTCTTCAGGTGGCGATACGAGAGACCGAGAAGTACGAGCTAGACATATTAGTGACACAAGAAGTTCGGTGGGAGGGTCAAGACAGCATTCGACAGGGCAAGTACACTTTCTACTACGGGGGAACACATTCTCATGATTTTGGAATAGGATTTATCATTAGCAACAGTATCTTTCCGGCGGTGTAGACTATAGAGTTTGTAAACGAAAGACTATCGTATGTTACGATACGTACTCGATGGGGAAACAAGGTTTTAATCAATATCTATGCTCCGACCGAGGTGGCTAATGATAATGACAAACATACCGGTAGATTTTACGAGGCACTAGAAGGATTGTTTGACCGACTACTGAAGTATAATTCGAAAATTGTGTTAGGTGATTTCAACGCTAACGTAGAGGGGAAGAAAACTTTAGACCTACTATAAGCAAATACAGCCTTCACGAAAAGACCAACAACAATAGAGAAAAACATATATTTCGCAAGTTGAAAAACATACAAGTAAAGAGCACGTACTTTGAACACAAAGATATACACAAATAGATATGGATATCACCGGATGGAAAAACTCTCAACCAGATGATCACGTATTAGTTGACAGACGAAGACACATCAACATAATGGATGTTAGGTTTTACAGAGGAACGCAAGGTGACACCAGCCATCAGTTAGTGATCACAAAAGTAGGGAAAAGTTATGCATCGCGAACAGAGAAGGAAAAGGATGAAAACAACTGAAATTCTAAGTCGAACTAGATAATCAAAGTATAAAAGCAGACTACCAATTCGAAATCTCAAATAAGTCTGAAATCTTAGCCGACTCGAGTAGTAATAAAGATAAAATTAATAGTGAATAGTGATTAAGTAAGATGTGGGAGGTAGTTCGTGATAAAGGGAAAGTATACAATAAAGGAACATGTAGGTGAAAAGAAACAGCAGAAAAACAAGCCTTGATTTGATGAACTTCATGAGGAACGGAATTAAGTAAGGACAGATGGCTAAGTAATAAAAGCGAAGCAAATACCAACCACTGCAGCAACGCGAAACGCCATGCCACGTACGGGTTGAGAAACAAAAACCGAGAATATCTGACGCAGAATATTCAGGAGATAGAGGAAAATGTCAGGACAAATAACGTACAAGATCTGTACAAAGGGGTAAACTCGTTAAGAAAAGATTACCAGCCTAGATTAGGAATGATTAGAAATAAACGCGCGGGTCTTCAAGCGAATCCGACTAAAATTATCGATGTGTGGAAAAATTATTTCGACAATCTTCTTAAGATACGCAACGGAGAAAGGAAGAGAGGAATTTAAAATCTATTCGGCAGAACCGTGGATATCCGAATCTAGAGAGATCGAGGTCGAAATGCCGATAAAGCAACTGAAACATTTCAAATTACCATGAATAGACAATATTTCAGCCTAATTATTAAAGCGGGAGGAACGGTATTACTCAAGGAACTGCATAATTTGATAAGTACTATAGGGAGAAAAGAGGAGCTTCCTAAGGAATGAAAAACCTCAATAATTGTTCCGGTTTATAAAAAAGGCGATAAATCGGATTGCAATAATTAACGCGGAATCTCATTACTCCCAGCTTGTTACAAAGTATTAAGTAATATTCTTCAAACTCGCCTAAGTGTATACGTATATGAAATAATTGGAGATCATAAATGTGGATTTAGAAGAAATAGATCCACGTTGGACCATATTTTTGCCTTGAAACAAAACTTAGAGAAAAAGTGGGAATACAATTATACTGTTCACTAGTTATTCATCGATTTTAAGAAAGCTCTATGAAAAGGGGAAAATTATACACTAACCTGGTACAATTTGGAATTCTGAGAAAACTTGTTCAACTAGTGAGGATGTGTCTCAGTGGCCCCATAAGCAGAGTACAGATAGGTAATAATATGTCATATAATTTCAAGATTCGTGATGGATTGAAACAAGGTGATACTTTATCACCATTGCTGTTTAACTTTGCGTTAGAATATACGATTCAGAAAATAAAAGAGGACAAAAAGGGGCTAATATTCTATAGCTTGAATCAACTGTTCGTATACGCGGATGATGTAGATTTAATAAGCGACTATATAGATGCCCTAAAAATAAGTCTTAGTACGAACGTGCGATGAGATAGGTCTACAGGTAAACATAGCGAAAACAATATACATGATAACAAACCGAAATACAGAGAATAACGGAAATAGATACATAACAATTAAGAATGAGAACATAGAGAAAGTAAACAATTTTAAATACCTGGGATCATGTGTAATAAGCAAAAACGGGGTTACGGAACAAATAAAACGTCACTTAGCATCCGAAAACGCATCTCTCTACTCAGTCCACAAACTCCTAACCTCGCGATTAATATCAAGGAAGTTGAAATTGAAAATATGCGGAACGGTTATACTGCCGGTAATACTTTACGGTTGCGAAAGTTGGAGTACGACTCTAGCAGATGAACATAAATTATGAGTGTTTAAAAATAAGGTCTTGAGAAAGATATACGGACCGAGACGGAACGAAGTGACTGGGAAATGGAGGGGACTGCATAATGAACTTCACGGACTTTACGACTTACCCGATGTAAAAATAATGAAATCGCGACGACTAAGGTGGGCAGGCAATGTAGCTCGGATGGGGGAGAAAGGAAGATTATATTCCATCGTTTTCAGTAAACCGGAGGGAAAGAAACCGTTAGAAAGACCGAGACGACATTGGAAGGATAATATTAGAAGGCTTCTTCGTAAAATAGGTGTTTGTGATGAAAAGTGGCTTGATCTTGCTCAGGATAGAATCCTGGGGAAAACGTTTGTTACTGCGGCGATGAACTTGCGAGTTTCGTAAGCCATAGAGTAAGTAAGTAAGCTAAGGAATCTTTAAATTGAGTACAAAATTGTAGTGCAATATTATCACATTTTATTTTTTCTGAAACAAATCAAAACATAAGTTGAAACATGACATTTTTAAAGTGAATTCCAATGGAATGAGTTCAGTCATGTCAAGGACAATAATAAGAGTCTGGAACTAGTAACAAATTAAAATATGTAATCGTAGGTCTTAAATTATTTTATAAAATTAGTATTCATATCTCATTGTGAGTTGAAAGCAAACATGATAATATTTGCTTCAACGCTTTTCATATTCCTTAAATAGTATTGGGGGTTGAATTACTCTTTAGTCTATTAAATTAATTTTAGTGTGTCCCGAACAGTGCCAAACTATAAAAAGACACGGACTTACTCCTAGCATAAGTATGAGGCTGCAATTAGGGACGCAGTAAGTCCGTGCTTTGTTCAGTTACTCGCTCTTAAATCTGTGGCCGCAGTACAGATGAGTTGCTGGGCAGATGGTGGATACCAAACATAATCAACGCAGCCGCCAGACAACCCATCTGCATTGCGGCCAAAGGTTAGGACCAGCTAATTAAGCAAGACACGGACATATCTTGTCCCGATGTGCCTTTACAAAAATATCAAACAGTGCAAAAGACAGAAATTAACGAAGTGACAACATAGTAGCTTATTAAATTATCATTGGAAGGATAAACTCTTTAATAAGACTTATTTATTTTAAAAAGGAAACGCTATTACTCCAGTTGGTGTGAATAATTTAACAGTAGACTTCAAGCTGGACAGAAATGTCCAATTAGTATTTGAAACCATGTTTCAGAAAGTAAGTGAAAGTAGCAAACTGAAGAAAAGCTAAATAAAATAAATGTCGGACATCTATGGGCGATTGGAGGAATTATTCCAAAATAATGTTTGTTGTACGCATTTTAGTGATAACTTTAAGAGATTAAAGGACAAGATCTCTATTTGTGTTGAAATAAACATACTTTACTTGCCATAGTTGCTCTATTGTTTTCATTTCTAGACCCTTAACAGCGTAGCTAACCTAAAGGAACCTTATAATACCACTCAGTCAGTCCGTGTCTGTCTGTATGTATCTAGAAAATAAATCCCAACAATTAGAAGGAGTAGATAGATCTTAGCTAGACTAGCTCAGAACTACTGGAATAGTTTTTATTGCTACATTCGCTCAGTGTTGCCAACGCGATCTTTTTAAATACTTTTGTTTTAAATTGCTACCACTGTCTTAGAGTTATCTTCACCAAAATTGGCAAAATATTTATTGAGCACAATAGAATAATACTGTGGATGTTGTGGTCCAAACACCCGAGTTGTCAGTGTTGCCAACGTACTTTGTAACATAATTGAATGGTTTTTGTGCCTGAGATGCTACCATGGGAGCCTCACACTCTTCGTTAGTAGTGTTTAGTGTATCCAGCAACCCAGGCGACGCAACGTTGGCCCGACGTCTGCATTTGGTCGGCAAAGGCAGGGCCGACGTTACCGATCGGGTTTTGGTCGAGATTACGCCTCTACGTCGACCCCGACGGCGGCCAGGTAAATTACCTGATGACACCGACGGCGACCCCGAAAATGGCCCGAAAACCAAACACCACTTATAGATCGCGCCGACCTTCCCCCGACTACTATTTGGTCGGGCCGCCATCGGGGTCGGCATTTGGCTTGCTGGGTAGTTTCATAAGAAATAATTTATTTTATCTTTCACTTGTAAATAACCAAAAACATATCAGATCAGAAAGCAAACACTATAATTGAGTCAGAAACGTATCTGTGAAGCAACCATGTTTGTTTTTAGAACGTCTTTTACAAACAAATTATTTA
>JAGDQP010055997.1:0-13023 GCA_022664845.1 Lepisma saccharinum
CAGTACATTTAAATGTATAAATATGTAAATATTGAAAGGTAAAATACTGTGAAATCTACATGTATGAAAAAAAAATATTTTTATGTATGGACTTGACGTAAAATGGAAACAATGGATAAATACGAATTTGACAGCCGGCAATTAGTCATCGGCTATTGAAAATATAACTTTTTGAGACGAAAATGAAACGCCTGATAATACTGTTCAATACAAGCTCTGATTGTGGTTCTTATAAGCCATGACCATAAAATGCGCTTACCTCAACAAAAGTATCCGACACTTCAATCTTCTCATCTTTCACTTCCTTGAACTCTCGTGAGACCACGGAGCTGATAAATTGTGTTCTATCACTAAAATCCATATGTTTTATATACTTTAATAATAAGCGTCAAGTGTCTACTGTTGAGTGTCTCTGAAACAAAATAAACAAGAATTGAATTACTAATGAATTCAAAGCACAGTTTAATGCAATGTGTAACATTACAAAGGCAGTACCACGAAGCAGAGAAGGGAACAGCCGACAATTTTGCAGATAAATACCATACGGTACAAATAGCAAGCGATTAAATTTACCGTTCTGTGCCATACGTGACAACCTCGGAAAAGAGGAATAGAGTTTCTCCTGGCCAAAATACATTAAATGCGGACTAGATAATCCAGCGAGACCCTAACAGGGAAATATGAGCGACAGTAGCGCTCCTGCTAACAAATGGAAACAACACAAAACAAAAACGAATTGATATTCATTACATTTAAATATACAAGGAATTCAGTCGTTGCCCGAAGATTGGCGTGGCATGTTGATTGCAAGTCGCGTGCGATAATTATTTTTATATTCCCTGCTTATCTGATAGTCACACCCCAAATGTCACCATCTATCATGTCTTAATCTTTTAACCGTCCCCTTAATGAGAATATGAAATGTTCAGAAAAATAGTTTTAAAAAAAGTGATTCTCCTATTATGTTTCAACGCAACCCCTCTCCTGAATATTTTCCCTCAAGGCGCACGCTCTGCGTGGTTATTAATTCCCTTGTCGCGAGACACATTGTCAACGTATGGCTTTCCCTGATTGGCCGCGTTTCTCGCGAACAGACGCTGGTGATTACCATTGATAGCATAGGAACTTATTAGTCTATACCATCTATCCTTTTGTTGGCCTGTAGACTCTGAGCCACCATGGACGTTCAGAAGGGTGTAGAAACATACGTCCTTAGAGACCGTCACTTGGCTACGATGCAACAGACCATCCAGTGTAACTACGGGAGTCGCTGTCGTGAGAAAAGTTGGGCATTCATGGGCATGGCGAGACAAATGGCGAACAGGTTAGTGCGCCGCCCAAGGAAAAAGGAGAACATTGTATACTGCCAGGAAGGATAAAAAATAAAGATTTATTAATTGTGCTGAATGTAGGATACTGGTTGTAATTTAACATAAAGAACACGGATACATTTGTATCATATACTGTGATACTTTGTATTAATTGGTATATTGTACATCATCTATAATATTTTTCCATTGTTGTGTTTTTAAATTGACAAATGCATATTTAGTTGTAGCTAACTATCATTATGTAAGCAAAACATTCTAATATAAAACAATATTTCAAGGAAGAAAAAAAACGGAGAAAAATAAATTACGCTTCAAAACAATCGAATTTACTTTAGGTTGCTCAGTTGATCCCAAAGAAGACTAGAGCATCGCTGTCTCAATTTTAAACGGAAGTTGAGTCAACAACGCGTCACTACTAGCTTGTTACGTAACACGTGAACTGTAAATACAACTTCAGAAACACATTTTGCCAGGGTATCTCGGTAGCTTGGTGGTTAAGGCGTTTGGTTCTTTAACGAAGGAGCCCGGGTTCCAGTCCCGGCAGAGTCAACACCTTTTTCTTTCAAAATAAATATCCATATGCTTATCCGTATTATTAATATATTTATTTGAACTTTTCGTACATTATCTTAAGTTAGTGACCATACGAACGTGGAAGTTAGGTAACGTTATGTGCGATAACGTATCTTTACAAACAATATTTTCATATGTTTATATTTATTAAATAATTCCTCCTTTGCATTTTCGTAAATGATCTTAAATTAGTGAACATACTAACGTGGAGGTTAGGCGTGGTCTTGTATCTTTACACTCTTTGTTCTTGAAGGGACTTCTATCTATTCAAAATACGCTCGTGATGAAAAGATAGGTAACACTGCACGCGATTCTCTTCACAAAAAATGTTAATACGCTAGATCCCTTGTATCCTATGTATAACGCATTAATTATTTTTTCTTGTTTGTTTTATAACACTTTCACATAGAAAGCCTTCCAATCCCTCATGCATATAGCACACAAACATGCTTCTAAAAAAAATCATATATAAATTTTAAGTAATAGCAGTTTATTAGGAGTGACCATTCTTAATAACATCCAAAATATTAAAATTGCAGAAAGATAGAAAAATAAAAACCAAATATATTTGTAATCTCATTTCCAGTCTTGGGTATTAATTAAGAAAATGATATATTTTACCACCGGTGAGTTTTCTACACCTACACGCACAGCTCTGCAACGTAATCTGCATATGCCCTTGCACACTAACCTTGGTTGCTACTTTCAAGTGCTTTATACTTACTAGTGGTTTCCCTTTCATCAAAAGACTGGAAACTTCAAATCGCGTCGAGTATTCTGCACAACCTTCAAAAAAATAAAATAAAATAAATAAATGCATACGTAGAGTTTTATCCTTTAGTGTTTGGCCGTATATAAGATTGTTGGTTCCAAATGCCGTACAATACCGGAGTACTTAACGTAGCGTTTTCCTGAATTAATTAAAACTATGAAGAAACAAAAAACGCACACAAACACACTAAGAGGATTTGTTAGGTAATTTTCTGATAAATATTAATATAGCGTACAGTCACTAGTCAACAACGTTTTTGCCACTTTGGGCCTTCCAGAGGAATGTGAAAAGTACGCAGCAACAAATTTCTTAATTCTAAGGTTACGATATAGTGAAGTTTATATCAGGTAGGTATACATACTTGTGGTTACTGTAGGTTGCGTTGGGTGTGATTTCTGTTGAACGCGATCTCTTGTAAGCCCGCATCTCCCATCAGATGCACACAATAATGGAAACTATAAACCATTCCACATTTAAGTGCCGCTGCGTCAACTGGCAAAACACTGAACTAAGACATAAACAAAACGTAGCTCATACGTGACAGTCGATCCTTGATTAGTCATTTGCAGTGTTGAAAACTCAGTAGATATTTGTACAGAACATGGTATATTACGTTGCGTAAATAGCCATGAGTTCAAGTTAGCTTGGGAATAGAGGTATAGTCATTTGGTCTACAACAACTATTTGAAGAATTATACAGTTTCTGCTACGTATGAAAATAAAAGTTAAAGAGAGCAAATGTAATTATTCATTAAATTGGGTGCAGCCTTACCTTAGTTTCTCTCTCTCTCTCTCTCTCTCGCTCTGTGTGTGTGTTATATACAAAACTTTCAAACCGGAGCAAACTGCGTACCAGTCAATTGCTTTTTATTGAATTTTGCAAACATAAATTTAGACAACAAGTGGGGCCCACGGTGGCTCAGTTAGTACAGCGTTCACCTCTGGTGCTAAGGTTCGTCGGATCAATCCCTGCTCATGCCATGTGGGCTTTGTGGTGGACAAACAACGTATGCGTGGGTTTTCTCGGGGTACTTCCGTTTCCTCCCACTTTCTTCATTCCACCAAATCATCCACACGGCCTGAGCCATAGTTGCGTAAAGGCCTTAAAATAAATTCAAACAATTAGAGAATAAGTATGTAAGCTAGAACCTGCACTGAAAAGCGATGACTAGTGTTGTGGAAAAACTTTTTTTTTTTAAATAAAAATGTCGCTCTTTTCATGTATTATATATTTTTTTTAATTTCGTTTTTCAGACATCTAGTATTTATTATTTAAGTTGCAGATATTTAATGTAATCAGCAGGACTGAGGTTCAGATGGTCAAACATTCATCCTAACATACTATGCCGTTGCTTTCCTGCGGCCGAACGAGGCGAATTATGGTGGTATTTTGTTTATGCTATATTTATGTTACCCGAATGCAGATTCTGACTCGAAGGTTTCTATGCAAGATGAGATGCAAGATACAGACCGTGGACGTTTCACAGGTGAGTTAAGTGAAAACCTGAAAAATAAAATAGTAAATCTAGACTTCATCAACTTAAAGGGCCTTTTCCAAAGGACACTGTAACAAATCGATCTTTCAGTTCACATTATTATCATGTTAAAACCAAGACTGGTCAAATTATACATAGGTTCTGGCTTTGCTATTCATTAATATTGAACGCAGTCTATTGCCATGCTTGTTGGCTTTTCTCCGATCGAATTAAAAAAAATCAGATGCTTGGTGTAACGGAACAATTAAAGATTTGCAAGGGTTGGCAAAGAAGATAGAAAAGCACGAAACATCGAATAATCACCTCACATCCTGTTTAACCTTTAAGGCTTGGAAGAAAAATAAGTGTGTTTTATCCAACCTCTTTCACGAAGAGTAAAAAAAAAAAGTAGTTGCAATTCTCTCGCGAGTTTTGCACGTAGTTTTAACATTGGCCGGCTGTAACATACCTTTTCGTGGTCATGATGAATGTTGTACATCTTCTAACAGGGGAAACTTTTTAAGTATCATTGAGTTACTTGCTAGGTATGATGCTGTATTAAAAGCACATCTTGAGAATGATAAAACTAGGACAAAATACTTAAGCCCCAAAGTAAAAAATGAATTTATTTTACTTTTGTCGCAGTCAGTTCGAAGGTCAATAGTTCAGCATATTAAACAAGCTCCTTTCTTTGCACTTTTGCTAGATACAACTCAGGATGTGAGTAAGATTGACCAGCTGAGTGTGGTAATCAGATACGTTAAATGGACCCGGGAAAGTCAATAAATATATGCGAATCCTTCATTGGTTTCTATGAAATGGAGAATCAAAGTGAGCAGACATTTCAAAACGACATTCTTAAGATATTGGAAGATCTGCAGTTAGATCTGAATAAATGCCGCGGGCAGGGGTACGATGGCGCGGCTAACATGAGTGGAAAGTACAATGGTCTTCAGGTTCGTATAAAAAACAGAGTGCAAACAGCTGATTATGTGCATTGTGCGGCTCACAATTTAAATCTGGTGTTAAACGACTCTGTTAGTGATATTAAATATATAAGGGAATTTTACACAATTCTACAGGAACTTTATATCTTTTTAGTGAAAGTTTACCAAGATGGCAGGAGCTGAATAGTGCCCTGGATAACCTAACTAACAAAAGAACCCTTAAAAAATTGTGTTTTACCAGATGGTCTTCTAGATTTGATTTAGAAAATTGTTCTTGTTTGCTTTAAAAAATTGCTTTTTGCAGGTGATGGTATGTCTTGAGAATTCTGCTTTCCAACAAACAGATTGAAAGAAACACGGCTGAAACTTTAAAGAGGAAGATGAGTTCTTTCGAGTTTGTAGTTACATTAGTGTTTCAAAGTAAGATACTAGAAAGTACCAATATTGTTTCGAAGCTTTTGCAACAAAAGTCAATCGATTTATTTACATCCACTTCCCTACTAAAGCAAGCTCGAAATAATATGATCCAGTTAAGATAACAATTTCCGAAAGTATTAGAAGAAGCCGAGGAAATTGCTAATTCTTGGAAAATAAATGCAAATTTCAAAACAACACGGCAACGTCGTATCAAGACGTTCTTTGATGAAATGGCAATTGATGAGAGTCTCCAAGACTCAGAATCAAATTTTCGATTATGTGTTTTAATCGTTGCTTAGACATTATAATCCAGCAGCTAACAGTACGTTTTCAGAGTATGAAAGACGTCGGAGAGAAATTTTCTGTACTCCAGCCACAAGAACTTTACAGTTTATTATCCAAAGATATCGCGAAGAAGGCTACACAACTTTGTGAATATTATTCTGCTGATCTGTCTTTCGCCTTTCCTGAACAACTTCTAAGTTTTCGATCCGTAATGACAGAAGGAATACGTGAACTTTCATCCATACAGGAACTGGCACAGCTGTTAATGGTGGAAAATTCAGCTATTGCCAGCAGTGTACCTGATTTGTGTAAAGCTTTGCAGCTTTACCTCACCCTGCCAGTTACCACAGCATCCACTGAACGCTCATTCAGCAAACTTAAACTTATAAAGACTTATCTACGTAGTATTATGTCGCAGATAAGACTCAGTTCATTAGCCTTACTCTCCATTGAAAGCGAAGAAAGCCAGAATATAAACATTGAGAGTGTGGTAAAGGAGTTTATGTCTTCGAACCAACGACGCTTCGGGAAAATGTGACCAAGATCTGCTGATGGTAAGTTCAATTGGTTCATTATTTATTTCGTTTAATTACTATTTATTTAGGTAAGTTCTCAATCTTAATTTATATTTTAATTTATTATTAGTTCTTAATTTATTGATAATTGAATAGGTGAATAATCGATATATAAAACTAACGCTGTTAAAACTTACAGTATAATTTCACTCAGCTAACGTTAACCATCATCTCAAATAAAAATTCTTCAGCAAATTTGTAAATTTACGAAAATTCCGGGACTGTCTTTATTTCAATTAATAAACACATCTGCTTAGCAATTTACTGCCTACAACTTTAATGGACGTAGTAACTATGCTCTCTTTACATGCAGCCACAATCGCTAACGAGGGAGCATTCTCAACTGATTAAACGATATTTGCATGAAATATGTTTTCTCACTAGGCTTTAACCAGTAATGCACGGAAAAGATACATACATATGATCTCTTTGAAAATTTGAACATCAATTTCTTGAAATATCGATTTGTGACTATTCTTGCATTATAAGGGATACGTATCAAAACACTTGTGACAAAACCACCGCGCATCTTGGATTCATTTCGACAATACGGTCGTTATCTTGGATCCAGCTCCAGATTTATAAATAGAAACGGGATCTTGTGACATCATTTTAGGCTAGCTTGTTCTCAGAAATGCAAATATGAAGACATTTCACACTTACAATTATATGTTTAGAAGATTCTGAGATTGGTTATTAGAAAATATATGTTTATATAGTTTACATATGTGAAAATATAGATAAACCAATTAAAGAATGTAGAATATGTTGTTTTATACATTTAAAACTATATTTAATTATTATTAGCAAATTGAAATTACACAAAAGGATTTCAAAAACAAAATAATATATAAATTTAACAAACCAGCATATATAACACCATCAGTATACATTTGCACCAAATACAATGTTTATATAGGGAAGCATATAAATTCGAAAAGTGATAAGACAACTTGCAACGGTGAGAGCACCAAATGAAAGACAGAATGTAACTGTCGCAAGAGCACAAAATGACGTCAAAACATTTTTACCAATGCATTTACCTTTTAAAAACTAACCACATTAAGCACATATAGTTCGGCATATTTCAATTTAAAAATCCCTCTTGATATTTGAATGTCTTAGAACAAGCTGGATTAAAATGATGTCACACGACTGCCTTCGTATTTAATATTCTAGAGTTGAATCCAAGATGGCGGCTTTCAAGCTTGTCACATCCATCCCTTCACCAATGCTTACTACCCAAACGTTGCATCAGGTCCCCGCAGCGGTTTCATCACAAGAGCCTTCTCAAGTATTCCTTATAATGTACGAATAGACACAAATCGATATTTTAAAAATCCTGTTGTATTTTTTTCAAAAGGTTTGCGTCTATGGATGTCATTTTATTGCATTACAGGTTAAACCTACTAAATTCATGCATATGTCGATTTATCAGTTGGAAATGTTTGCTCGTAAGATACGATCTTGCATGTATGTACGATATATATATCTACTCATCTATAACCCTTTTTTTTTACCCACGCACCTATTTAAGTCAGCCCCTAGATATCCGTTGGTCTAGATGATAGCTTTGCAGACTACGGATTCAGGGACTCGAGTTCGATTCCCCGCGGTGCCCAGGAATTTACCCAGACGTGTGGGTCTTGAAGAGCGCACACTCAGCTTTGTACTACAAATGGAGAGTTCCTATGATTAAAATATAGTGGCGATCACAGTGAGAGCTGAGGCTCTCGTCTCGCGACATCTTTGGTCAGCGTGGGAGCAGTAGAGCAACTCTTCCCTCCTGGGAGATGTCTCATCTATTAGTGGATTGAATGTGGGTGTTGTTTATATATACGCACGAAACGTGTAAGGAAACTTTACGTATCAGTTAAACTGAAAGACGTAATAACCGCCAGCTAACCGGGAATTTACAGCACAAGCTTTCGTTGCAATGGATGCATTCTTGCCATTCTTTATTGTGATTCTTTTCAAAATAGTTACGGAAAGGAATTTTTTGATGTATCGACCCCGCGCAAACGAGTTGCCGACACTTGCTGGGAAGCGATGTTATCCATTCCAATTTTCACGAATTTTGCTGCAGAAATATTCTCGGAATTCTAGATTTTCTTTGGTAAAACTCGTGCAACCCAACTGGAGAATACTGGATTGTGTGACCTTCGATAAAACAGAGCTCAACTATGTGAGAGTAAAGTGCAGAATCAGTTCCATTTTAATAAAATTCAAAATATCTAAAATTATTTTCTCTATGCTACTTGTTGCCAATAGCACTTAAACTAAGTGTTTGTTCATCCTCCATTGATGATAGTATGGCATGATAGTATACTTTAAATCATATCAATAACCTTGTAAGGTGGTTTGGTATGAAATATTGCGCAATTGTATCTATCTATCTATAACACTTGAGAAATATACTAAACTGAGCTACTCAAGATTCGATTCAATGCATGGTGTTACTAATAAGTAAACAGTGACTCAACACTTTTACGAAATATTGCCACGGAACGTAGTACTATGAAAGAATTAGGAAAAAACGTTTTAATTATGTCGTAGAATTGAAAGGAGCCAGAACTACGAAAGTGCGTGCCAAATTCATGAAGATTGCATAATTATTGGAAGCGTGAATAAAGGGAAGATGGGTCCTTGTTTATTAGTGTGCGTAGGAGAATAAGGTTAAGAAACTTGGCACGTTCACGTAAGGGGAGCTATCCTAATATACTATGTAGGACGAAATATGACAATAGTATATAACGTTAAACACGAAAAGAATACAGCCATTTTGGACGTGTTGGAGACGTCTTGCCAGCTAATCAGTAAGGTATGAGTATACTACATCTTTGTAGTTAATGTACGAACATCCAGAATAGAAGCAATCTAATGTTCGATATAGGTAAGAACGATTTTATTCGACGTAAAGATTGCAAAGAAGTGAAAGCCTTGATAGACGCGTGATTAGCATGATCATTGTAAGATAAGTTACACAATCGTTGCGGCTACAAATATATTTAAACGCTAGAAACGTAGTTTCATATTTTCTTGGGTTAATGCATATTTTCTTGGGTGTATTAACGATTTCACTAATATTTACAAATTTTGATTCGTTTTATTTATTCCATTATGCAGCTCTGAAGGAGAATATGAATGCCACGGCATAAACATGATAAGTTAAAGCATTAGCTATAGCGTTGATGTAGATATAAAAAGTGGACCTAATGCACTTCCATGTATATTATTTTTATCGATGATGATTTGTTATAAATGAAGACGAAATGTTATTGGCCGATCAGGTATAAGTGACTCCATAATACGGCAGTTTAAAAAAAACAAAGCTTCAATTTAGGAATCAGGACGTCGTAGTAAACAGATTGAAAAGCTTTGCTATAAATCAAAACAACTAGTATTGTTGGATGTCTATGATCCAAGACACCTCGAAAATCTTCTGGTACGTGAACCAACACAGTATTAATGCTATGGTTAGATCTAAATCCTAAATGTGGAGGATTTAGTAGTTTGTTATCCCGAAGTTTGCTTTGTATTTGTTCTTCAACAATAAATTCTAATGACTTTGATGAAGCCGGGAGAGTGAAGATACGATACTACTCACAGTGCTAGTTTTGGGCAAAGGACGTACCATTGAGTTTGCAAATTGATCGAATTGTTGCATTATTTTATTGAAATAATAAAGATGGCAATAACAACCTAGGACATGAGACAGGATTCGTTTAAAAAATTGTTCTGAAATTTGGTCGGCGCTTCCTACAATCCAACTAACCTAACGCTAAACTTACAAGCAATTTACCGAGCAAGAGCTAACACGTATCCCCAGACGGTATGCGATTGATCTTTTTTGAAATTCATGAGAGCTACGTGATGTGTATCGGTGAGAAAAAACTACTAGTGAACCACTAAGTATCTTCTGCAGTGCCGTAGGAATCCGATATAGGTGAAATCGTGAGGTATCGCCTTAGTAGTTTCTGTGACCGGATAATAGCCTCTAACTTAAACAGTTTTCAATCTGTTGTAGCATTCTCTCCTCGTAATTGGGAGCGGGAGGGGCATTCTAAGAATAAAGGTTCCGGGTGAGTGTAAATTTTTAGACATATAGTATATCACATACCTGAGATGTGAAATTATTTCAAACGCAACACACCCACGGGCACGGTTTGGCAGATTTAAGAGTACACATTTCTATTAGAACACTGTAAAACGAATCGAACAACCTCCGATATAAAAAAGGGCAGCTGTAAATAAACCATATATCACAAACAGGAATAAATATTTACATCAGATTAGACAGTGAAAGCCTACTATTTTCATACGTGAAACTACAAGTCGAGGGTCATACACTTTCGGTTCAATGGACGTGTCTGGGTTTAGCTGCTGGTTGCGAGGGTAATGCATTCTACTCGGTTGTACAATGCAGATCAGTGGATTTAGTGGTCGTACTACTAAGTGGAGGGTTAAGTGATTATTTAGTAAATGTTCGTTGTAGCATGGGAGGACGCAAAGTCGTGCTCTAAAATTCTACATAATGAAATGTTCCCACATTGTGATGTTTTACTTTAGGATGAACTGTGGACCTAAAGTAGTAACGTCATGTGCGATGTTACGGAATTCCTATGCAAGTGTATAAAGAGAACACTGTTCAATCGTGGAGCTAACATACAATGCAAACAATACATGAATACGCATTAGAAGGTAACATTTAGCCTAGCGCTACTCTACATATAACACTGTCAATATGAAATATAGGATATCGGAAAGTATATTTAATAAAAGTAATTGTGTGGTTATTATAACGCGCTGACCATCAAATTGGCTTACTTATACACTTACCTCAATAATAGTATCCGACACTTCCATTTTCTCATCCTCCACTTTGAACTTCTGCGAGACCAAGGAGCTGTCGGATTTTGTAATATCTATAGAATCCATATTTTGTTATTTGCCTCAATAATGCACATAAAATTTCCTTCCTAGAACATAGAGTGTGGATTTGTTTACTCGTCTAGTGGTAGGAGTCGCTGAAATTTAAAAAAAAATGTCTCAAAATGCTAGTGCGTTGAAAGTACAGATTAATATATAGCCCTGGTCTTAACTACAAACAATTACCTTATCTAAACTGAAATCACTACAATATTTTTTTTTGCTATCATACTCTGAGACCAAATAACTAAACACATACCACAGTAAACTGGCTACAATTTTGCAACAAACCCGTTAGTTGTCGAATTAAATTTTACTACAAATTTTGCACGCTAAACTTTCTATAAGCCTTTTTTTTAAAACGTTAGTAGACAAGCATCGAGCTTGTAGTGAGAAAAGATTTCAGCATGCAGTGGGATTCGAACACACAATCTAGAACTTTCATTGTTTACCAACTGTCCGTCGTTTTGCCATGCTCCACCATTCTTGGCCTGAATACAGTACCCCTTCATGTTGCGAAAACAGTTTGTGGAATAAAAGGATACAAATATGTTTAAATTCGATACTAGAAAAGTTTATTGATCTTGCGATAGTGAGGATGGCTTATTCCTGATTTTTGACAGGCGTGTCACCACAAGAGTATTAATTTTTGGTTTAGGTAGCACACATTTCTAAAAACCTGACTGCCATCCTTCATAGTACGCCAGTTTAGACCAGCTATCCCTTAACCTTGATTTCCTTTACAGTAAAAAGAACTAAGAGGTATTTCTTGTTCGATTACTAACAGGTTCGTCGGGTTTCCACTCAAAATCCTTTACTAAAACAACTTTCTTGTTTGCTTCATATATTTCATTCCCCTTTTCTTTTGTATTTTTAACATTTTACACATTTTTAGAAACTGTACGTATTTTGCGAAAATATGGTAATTAATTTACGTTAGATTATTAATTTTAGTTCATTATACGCAACACAAAAACAAAAAGAGAAAGATGTCATCGACACGAGCAGTAAAGCATACACATGATTCTCCGAAAGAGGAACAACAGCAAATAGTCAAAGAACCAGGCATCAAAGCACTAAATCAGCATCAATGAGATTTTACAGTTTCGATTTCCAGCCTATATCATTGCATAAGACATTCTCTTCGTACCATAAAGAGACTAGTAAAATGGAAGATGACGGCGAAGCAGAACATTAACTACAATGACCTAGTAAAGCAATGCTATTTTCCAAGGATATTAGGTTCGAACCCCTATCCAGGCATTTGAAATATTCCGCCACAGACCTGATGTTCAACAAGATAAGTCTGTACCAAGTTTGGAGTTGCTGAAAGACTAGCAGGTTTGGACCAATGCAAGGCTAAACTTTGTGCAATATTTCAATGCCAAACCTTGTACAAACTTACTACAATTTTCGGTGCTATCTGTTAAAGCTTATATTCTTAAAACTGAATTGCCCAAAAAACGCAAAATTAAAATAATGGAGGAAAACATATGGAAATACTAGTTTTTGTAGTTTATCTGGGATCACAAGAAAACACGTCTACACGACTTTAAATTGCAGCTAATTATAACCGTGGATCCTAGGGGACGGATATTACAAAAATAAAAACGATTGCCATAAAGAAGCCGAGATATATAAATTAGAGCGCTGGTTCATAAATCAGGAAAGAAGATAATAGCGATGTTTCTGTTAAAAATAACACACCGAATGGATACT
>JAGDQP010055998.1:701-13023 GCA_022664845.1 Lepisma saccharinum
GTATGTTATCCTATTCAGCTGAAAATATTTGTATTAAAAAGAGGAGTATGTATTTGGGTTAGGATGTAATATTTATGCAAGTGGATAGCCCTTGAAACAAAGATACCGACGAATAGAAAAAAATGCAAGTACATTAAAAGTGAACTTGGGATGTTTTTCAATTCAGGTCTTCAATTACAGTGTTGATATTTACAATGCTCATTTACACACGTTTTTATTACAATATTTCTAAATGCTTTGGAAGTCAAATCACATGTATCCAATTCGATGCAAGTGCTATATATTTCGTTGTAAGTAGTACATATTCTCCAGATGTGTTACTATGTCATTATATTGTTCTTGCCTTTTTGCAGTGGAAGAGACCAAATTTGATTTATGTATGTGAAAATAGTGTTAATCTATTATTTGAGGTATTTTATTTTATTGATAGAATGCTTTAATTGGTCATTAGCCGGTTCTCTTCTCATAAATAAATAAACAATATTTACAGCGTCATCTTTTCTGTTTCGTCTATCCGTCTGTAAAACTAGGCTCTTTGTCGATAACGACCAGGTCTAAGTTATCCAGGAATTGATGCCAAGGAATAACATATTTTCAAATGATGAAAATAAACACACGAAAATGTTTAACTAAACTACGGTACTTGCAAGAATATTAAAACGTCTTGAAATCCACGTCAAATTCTAAGATATTTTCCCACCAAAAACGTGAAACACAATGTGTAAAGAAATTACAAACTCTAGGAACTTGAAAATATATTGAATTCAGAAGCTTCAGGAATCAACGTCAAATTCTTTCTCGTTTTATATTCTTTTCTTTAGTTCACAATGGTTTGTGGTGTCCTCAATGTTGGAACGTTAACTCATTTCTCGACGTTATACAGTGGTAAAAATTTGCACAGCGATATAAGTCGGTTGGCATACCAATATTCTATTGTTACTTTCATATATTTCTATATATTTACATATTTTAAAGCATATTTTAATATAAAAAAAAACATAACTACTAGCCTGCAACGTTGTGGTGCTTAATTGGTTGTAGAACGCTTTAGGATTTGGGTTAAAAAATCTTTTTAGACATACTTTTCTTAAACAATTCGTACTAAAAAGTAAAAAAAGTTTATTCATGACTAAAAAGAAAAGTATGGGGCGCGTTATCATATATTCACTTTATAAATGCTTCAATTAGCGCGCCTCAATTTCCTTTAAGATAGAACTGGTGTTTGACAATAACAACTTGAACTGTTGGGCACAAGAAAGTTCTCCATGTAAACAGTGGCGGCGCAAGGCTATCTGGGGCCCGGGGCAAGTGAATTTCATTGAGGCCCTTTCGAGAAAACAATCTATGCATGATAATGAATATTGACATTGTGGAGAGTCATGCTTTTCAACCATCCGACTACAGGTTGTCACAACCAAGCGCACAAGTAAGTCCTGAGATGGTATAGTTATTGCATCACTGACCACCATCGAGGTGCTCTACTGATATACCTTAACGAGCAATTATTCACTTGTGCAGACCGGCGCATATGGAACAACCCCCCCCCCTCTAAAAAAACACAGAGCGAAATTAATACAGCCTGAACACTGAGGAAATATTTGTTGGACCATGGTCAGGGGCTTATAGGCCTGGTATACGCTTCACATTCACGTAGTGTACGGGATAAAGCATGTTTCATCTTAACCAAAGCGTTAAAAACAGCTGTTTAACGGGTTGCTTATATAAGAGTGATTTCATAAGTTCACTATGATGAAGTAAATTAAATGAGTTAATGAGGACTCCCCACGTACAAGAAAAAAGTGTTTATTCCAGAAGATTTTATTCGGGGGGAACGTGCGGGACCCACGAAAATGATAAATAATGCATATTGAGTCTAATGTGCTAAAAATATAAAACAACAAGAGGGCCTAAACATTCCTTAATAATATGTTCTACTTCCTTAGTTTCCCTCGAAAGTAATATGAACAATATGTTATTATATACATATTTCAGTATACGTATTAGAAATACGAGGGAAAGAAAGAGTGAAAATCAATGCTGTCGATTATATCAAGTCTGCATTGTTTGTTCTAGAAGCAAATGTAATTTCTAAGCATTGTATAAAAATAATCATCATCACTATTAATAAAAGGCAAGAAACGTACTTCAAAGCATACCAAAACAAACGTAACCAAAATGTTGAATTAGTAAATATATATATATATATATACGGGTAAGGCAAGGAGATTCAATTTCTCCAAAACTGTTTTGTGCGGTCCTGGAGAGAGTGTTCTAAATTTTAAACTTGGATGAAGTTGGAATTAAAATTAATGGCGAATATCTTCATCACCTACGGTTCGCTGATGATATAGTCCTGTTTGCTTCAAATACAGAAGAACTACAAACCAGAATGGAAGAAGTGAGTAACGAGAGTTCGAAAATAGGCCTTAAAATGAACTTAAGTAAAACAAAAGTAATGTACAACCAACATGCTGCAAAGAAGGAAGTGAAGATTAATGGAGAGACAATAGGCATAGTTGATGAGTATGTTTAGCTAGGCCAGCTCAAAACATCGAATGAGAAGTTGATGGAAGAAATAAACAGAAGTTGTAAAATGGTGTGGAGTTCGTTTGAAAGATTACACTTTATTTTCAAAAGCAAACTACCAATGTGTCAAGCGTAAAGTTTATAATCAATGTGTCTTACCAGTAATGATGTATGGCTGTGAAACTTGGATATTAAATTCAGAAATTACTTAAAGATTAAGAGTCACACAAAGAGCAATGGAGAGATGCATGCTAGGAATAACTAGGAGGGATAGGAAAACAAATGGATGAATGGATTCGCGCACAAACAAAGGTATAAGATATAATCAAGACTGCGAAGAAGATGAAGTGGAGATTGGGTGTTCACATAGTTTTTGTATTGTATAGGTAGTCTAGGGATGTCAACACCGCGGCTTGGTTCGGCTCAGCTCGCTGTGAGGCCCGGCTCAGTTCGACTCATTGCTCGATCGGCTCGAGCCGTGCTGAGCTGCGGCTCGCACTGAGCTGAGCCGAACCGAGCCGCGGCTCACAGCGAGTCGAGCCGAACCGAGGCTCACAGCGAGCTGAGCGTCGGCTCACCCTGAGCCGAGCCGAACCCAGCGCGACTCGCAGCGAGCCGAGCCTAACCGAGCCGAGGCTCACAGCGAGCCGAACCGAACCGAGCCGCGGCTCACAGCGAGCCGAGCCGAACCGAGCCGTGGCTCACTCATATTGAGCCGAGCTCACTTCGGCTCGGCTCTAGCCGTGGGCTCACGGCTCGAGCCGAGCCGGTTGACATCCGTAGTGTTGGTGACAGTCCCAATGACTGTTGCTAACATATTTTATTCACTCCACACCAACGGGCCTGCAAATCAGCTATTATTTTCTAAAGATAAAAGACATGGGTCTCAAACAAGTGTATAGGAACTTATTGCGAATTTTATTACGGTAACCTACCGTATTTATTGCGATAAGTAAGGGTACTCCTTGCGAATTGTTTAGGACTATATTTTATTTTCAATTAATTATTAACCTGTCTTTTTCTATTTTATTTGGCTTTTTCATTTAACAACATTTGTATTAGAAACATAACTTGATTTTGTTATTGTTCTTTAATCTCGAACATTTTATAAGGTATTATTAAGATCAGGATAGACAATAAGTAAGGGTCAATATTGTAGCAACGAGAAGGTTTCATAAAACCAGTCAAAACGTTTCTTTAAAGAAATGTAAGAAGAAATTGTGGGAGCCAGAGGCGTCATCGTAAATTACGTAATATTTCGACAAATGAAGCGTATGCGCGAACAAGATCGTATGATTTGCTAAGAGGACTCAGCTTACGTCAGCATTTGAGGCGTATGCGCGAACAAACGTCTAAGTGAATATTTGATGCCTCATATTTTTCCTGTTATATAAAAATATATACTCATGATTTTTTAAAATCAATATTTGAAAATGTCACATAGACGTTTGTTCGCGTATACGCCCCAAATGCTTACGTAAGCTGCGTCCTCTTAGCAAATCATAGTCCAAATTATACTCCATACGTTTACTTCAGCAAGTTTATGATTGAGGGAGTGCTCCGTATATAGGTTTTGAAACGTAATGATTTCCTTCTCAAGAAGTTTACATTGCCGAATGGCCATACACGAAAATTTCCTCTGGCTGAAATTCTCAGCCATAAAATTTGATTATGAGTTTGTAAACCGATACGGCTTACGACATTATTTGTCGAGAAATGACGTCATTTTTTTCGCAGTACAGTGTTCAACTCGGACGCCTCTTGCAAGGAAAAGAGTCTATTTAACCCCTCAAGCCGGTTTGCCATACGCCGTACCATGTACGCAAGAGAAACCATTTGCTTGTGGTGGTTTGCCATATGGCGTATGTAAGATGTATCATACTGTCGTAACATTGCATTTTCTGCCATTTATCGACCGTACGAAAAGTATTACACCGTACGGCAAACCGTCACAAGCAGCTGGTTTCGCTCGCGTACATAATACGGTAGACCGGCTTGAGAAGTTAATAATTTTTAAAGAGATGTTTTGTTTATTTGATGAAAACTTTTCGTTCCAAGAATATCGTCCTCAAATACTTTTCTAACCGATTAAAATAAGTTTGGATATTTAAGAAATTTTCTAAAGGCTGTTCTATTCTTGACTGACTTTGTTCAATTATTTACAGCACGGCGTTTTCGTATAACAAAAATCGAAAATCATGCCTGCTTGGAGAATATGCTACTGCAGTTATGAGGGCAAAATACGGCGAAATCAGTCTCAGCGATATCAACAAATTAGAAGACATTGTGCGCAGTAACATGGATGAGTATAAACTTGAGGAAGTTGTAAATTGCCAAGATCAATGGGGAAGAACCGCAATGCACTTGGCTGCGTTGAATGGTAATGCAACGTGTTTTAGACTTCTTTTCGATTACAAAGGAAATCTTATATCTAGAACTAAAAGTGGTGAAAGTGTTATAGATTTCGTATTTTCCTACATGCCTCAACCACACAATTTGATTGAAGACATACTTGATTCAAGTATTAGTAGCAATAAAGATGACGATAATGTCAATTCGGGAGTTATGGTGGAGTTTTCTACGCTCACTCAAAGGGGTACAGAAAATCAAATGACTTTCATTCAGACCCTGGTCAATTGTGCTGAACACTACCAGGTTCAGAAGTTGCTTCAACATCCAGTTATAGAACTATTTTTACTCTTAAAATGGCGAAGTGCCAGCAGGTTCTTTTATTTTCTGGCCATCATTTACTTCGTTTTTATTCTTTCTTTGTCTACACTGGTGATATTGAACGATTGGAAACCAGAAAATATGCCATCCAATTCTAGTATTACAAACACGGTTAATGAAAATGAACTATCGAATGCGAGGCTTTCCTTTCGTATATTATTGATAATATCATCTGCCTCAAATATTTTGTACGTAGTTGGACAGGTGTTGGTATTACCTCGATATTTCTTAAAGCAATGGGAAACGTGGCGAATATTGTTATGTTGTTCTTTCTCTTTTGCAATAGCTCAATATGATGGTGAGAACCCTAATGTAGTTTTGCAACATATAACTTCTTATGTAGTGATTCTTAGCTGGATAGAATTAATGTATTGGATTGGTCGGTTCCCACCAATGGGTTACTATGCTTTGATGTTTTCAACTGTTCTTAAAAGCATTATGAAAGCTTTGTTAACGTTCAGTTGTTTAATTATGGGTTTTACTCTTAGCTTTTACGTTCAATATGGCAACGCAAACTCACTCAGAGCTCTCTGGTATTCATTTGTTGAAACAGTGGTAATGACAATGGCTGAATACGATCATCATGAAAAGTTCAAGTATCATCACTTAATAGCAACAAGCAAGATTGTTTTGCTTTTCTTAGTAGTTCTTGGATCGATCACCCTGGTTAATCTCCTAGTTGGCCTGGCAGTAAGTGATATTAATAATCTTCTGTTAAATGGTAACATTCGAAGTATGTTGAAGAGAGCTGATTTTATATATCAAATTGAAGAAACTGTAGCCCATCCATTTGTTAGAAGATGGGTACCAAAGCTAATTTCAAATTATGTTCGGAAACGTAGTTTAATTTCTTATGGGATCACTGTTTATCCCATCCACAGAAAAGTTGTTGGAATGGCTTTTGTAATTCGTATCCCTCGTCATCTTAATGATAAGATTACTAGAAGTGCAGTGAAACAAAATTGTGAACCAGAACAAACAGAAGGAGATACAAAATTCGCTCAATCATCAAAAGTCTGTCTTCGCGTATAATCATGGTAAATGTATCAAATAATACTTTGTATGACCTATAAACATATCTGCACGTGTGTTCTTAATATCACAATATTTTACAAACTTACAGCAGAGTATTTTGGTTTCTGTGCAACGTTGGCCGATTCTCTCTTCGTCTATCGATGAAGGAAACGTCTTAAAGAAACATTTCGAGTTTTCATTGCATTCAGAAGACCTTCTGCGTACACATTGGACTTAACTTCATTAGAAGACTACGGTCATAATCATGGTTCTATCGACAATTTCGTCAAATATAATGATGCTGTAATTGATTAACGTACAAGCAATAAAAAGTACTGTGCTTTGCTGAGGAGATTTAATATTCATGAAAGCGATATAATGTACATGATTTATTTTTAAGAGTTGAATTTGTTTAAATAATTTATGTGTTAAACTTATGAGAACTGAGATGAGACCAATATTTCAGAAGAATAAACCACTTTCTGCTTTCTAGAGATTAACACTTATATGTGAACATGTAAAATTTAAATGAAAACTCAAAATATTTGTTGGAATTAATTTTCGAAAATTATGGTTCAAGCTTTCAGTGTGTAGGGCCTGGAAATAAATATAGTTATTGCCGTGATTTCACTAAATATCAGAGAAAGTATTTGTTAAAGTTATGAAATTAACACTTGTTTAGTGATCAACTTATCGCATCTTTAGTCGTTGTCAGTGACTTTGTTCTGCAGCCGTAATGTCATACGAATGAAGATATTTACATAAAATTTAAATTTACTCTTCTCAGTTAAGAAACAAGACTATTAAGAGAAACATTTAATACTCTTTAGCCTAAATATTAGTTTAGATGATACTATGGGCTCATATGTACTTTCTACGGAAGGGCAAATTTTATCAATCATAACAAACGCATGCACATCTTCCAGATTTCAAAATTTAAGAAAAATATTTATGCTGTATTTTCATACTTCTGTCCACTTCATGACTCAACCATTCAACGTCTCAAATTCTAATAGCTGTTAAATTTCGTGTTTAACAAAGACACCAGTCCGTATTTCGATTGTAAGTTGGTTGACAAGGGCAAGTTGTAAGAGCGGTTCTTGAGGTCGAAATACGTCCAATATAATGAGATTGGTGCTATTATTTTTTTCTCTGGGAAACGTGGAAGTAAATTAGAAAGCTGCATAGGAAATCTCGCAGAAGCCACGTTGACAAATTAGTCATAATTGAATACCCTATCTATACAAGCGTACTGGAATTCAAATCTAATTACTTTCAGAATGCTTTACCTTTTTTGGACGCACATAAACACTCCTTCATTTTATAGAAACAATTCAGTATTCATAACTATCTTATGTATCGTAATTTATTCTGTTGAATATTTCGACGAAGGAAATAAATTGAGGTATTTAGACTGTACGATCTCCTTATGAACGTTTATGGTTTAATAATAGACAATATCTGAAGCATAATTATGAAAAGTAGAAATAATAATTGTTGTGTCTCTTGTACCACATAAAACACAAGCGTATTATTTTTACTATTCTATCAGTGTTTCAAGTAGCACCTGAAGTTCGATGCAAGTAAGTAAATCCAATCTTATTGGACTTACGAGGAATGCTTCCCAACTGTAAACCTGTAAGAAAAAATGAAAAGTGCATTTGGTAGTCCACTGCCAGAAATGACAATGGGTAAATATTGTAGCTGCTCATGGTCGTACATCTTCAAGTTATGGCCTTATAAATTTTTCATCATCATATAGTCGTACTATGGGCACATTAGCATATTTTATTAAATATCTTCATATTCACTTGAGCAATCAAAATGAAACTTGCACGCGTTAATATAGAACAGACAGGCTATCCATAGCAATTATTTGTGCTGTAATAAGTGAGGCAATGTTGCCAACGTATATATATTTCAAATGGCACTATGACTCATTGCATTGAAAGAAACAAGATGGGAAATCGCCCAGTCAATGCATGTTTCATAGCACATTCGTGGCGTAATGCGATTTAGAGTCCTGGAAGCGCTATTCTACAGTAACATATTATTTACGATGAAAGACTAAAGCAGTGTTGCCGGCATATGAAATTATGTTTGAGATTTAAAAATACTTAAGCGATGCGAATAATAATGATATGCATGAAACATTTTAAAAATCCTGAATGTTTTAAATATGCTGCAGTCGTTAGTAGATATTAATAGCATGCGACTTTGCAGAGATATCTAGTATTTGGTAAAGGAGGCAGCAAATTACAAGTGGAGATAATTATTTTAAGGAATACGTTGCTTCTTCCCATCTAGTTTGTGACCTACGTAAGTACTTGCAACCCTTAATAGCATGCAAAACGCAACGTTCTTCATAAAATGTCTTGTCGAGCCCTAGTTTGTCGGTGTGCTGTGTTTCGGGATTCACTACTAAACTCTGCTTGTTATTGTGTAAAACAAATAAGGTATTTATTAGATGTTCTTTCATGTTATTTCATGCAGTAACTTTTATTTTGTATAAAAGTACATTGTTAAGTACAATTGATTATTTAAAATAATATTGTAACCTGAAACTTTTTACATTGTAACCAAAAAAAGACATTGTTCTTAAATTTAACTGATCTGTCAATGATGATATCAGTTTTCCAAGTGACAGAACTTGTGTATCGGAAATTTAGTGCAATTAGATAAATAAAGTAAGAAAAAATTTCAATCATATTGGACTTGGTCCGGCTCTTTGATTTGACGTAACACATCTGTTTTATGATACGCCTGGCTTATTTGTTAATAAGCTTGATTATTCGTTCGGTATGCTTTACGCTGTAGCTGTTGTATTACTAAGGTAAGCAGAATCTGTTTTACACATGAACTACCACTCAGTATATCTTGGAGCCAGTATAATCTTAAACTCTGCGAAAAATTATACATGCAAACTCTTGACATGGTAAGCAAGCCACTCGACAAACCTAATCTGATGTTATAGTTTCCCAATACGATTATTGAAAGATAGCTTTCAAGTCGGAACGACTATTAATAAACATATCAGTCAAGATGCTATGATATCAAACTGTATATCAGATCAGGTTTACTCGATCTCTATTAATTTTTATTTTTTATACAAAAAAAACTGTCAGCTTACGTTCTATTCCGAATCATTCAACACACCTAAAATGTATATTGTACAGGAATCAAGAATATGAAACAAATTTGCTGCGTGTTATGGACGAGCTGATTGGAATTTCACTGAAAAAAATAAGAAAATTGGTCCACCAAGAAAAAAGGTTCAACTGGTCAACGTCTATGAAGCTGAACAACAAAACAGTTAACATCTATCCCAGATCAGTTCAAGGATCAACGAATTAAGATCCCTTAAGAGACTCAGTAGCATGCTGTATTTAATATCTAAGTAGGTTGACAAACTTAACCAAGAGTCATAGGTGACAATCTACCCGATCCACCGTAGGTAAATACCAACCAACCTCATTCTGCCAACACATCTACGGAAATTCTTCTAGTAGAATTGTCTTATAAGGACGTTCTGGGTGTACTTTTGGGCTTAAAGTATAGAGTGTATCGTCCCTCCCTATTTCTAAACCCAGTTTCCTCTCTAAAACTAGAATTACCATGTAATCTAGTTTTTTTTTTGAATTTACAGCTTCTTCTCTACTCTTTCCCCCTAAAGATAGCTTCAACGTACATTGTAAAGCGAAACGGACTAAAATATTTTTTGAAAACTATACCTTAAACATCGAATTACAATTGTCTTTCAAAAATAAGATATTTCGTTCCATCGCCTTAACAAGCTCACAATAAAAGTACGTTGCCATAAATATATAGTTGCATACCTTACATACAGGAAACTTGGTTGCATTTTAAAATATAACTATATTCTTTTATTTTTGTATTTCACAGAGAAACTTCCTCATTGGTTTACTTCTTCTTGCCATCATGTTATTTATGTTTCAACATAAATCCTCGATAACACTTCCCTCTCTGTTGGCATGGACATGAATGCTTCTAACTTCTTTAATTTATTCTGCTTGTCAGTCTATTTTTGTTGTATTTCAGGCTAGAGAAACTTCGCTGATATTCCGCCTGGGTATACGAAACGGTTAGTAACTAGGGAATAATTATAAACCAAGCCGGTGGAAACGTGCGCCTCTGTAAGCAGATAGTATTGAATTAGAATGTTGTAAAAATAGGTAACATTTCTCTCATAAACACTGAAGGTGTTCCTTCAATTCGTTCAATTGTCATGAACTTCTTCATGATCATCTTCGTTGTTTTCATCATCCCCTTCATACTGGATTGCCCGCGGTCCATGTTCTTCTACTGTAGAACATTTTCGAGTTTCCTAATAGTTTCCCAAGCCTTTTGAGTTTATTGCTGAACTTCTCATGATTAAATGTTAAGTAAAAATCGTCCAGTACTTGTGTCAGCAAAACACTTATCTAGGAACGTCCTTGGGTCAAGTCTGCATAGAAACTATTCATTTCATGAAAGCAGCTTCTCATCTTGATTATCACTTTGTAAATTTAGGCTTTCCGTGAGAGAAAGGGAGCTAAGCCACAAAGTGAATAAAGTCGAGATTACTTTCATTCGCCTGGTCTTTGTCTGCAATTTGATTATCACTGTTTGTTGTGGGATGGACCGTAGAGGCTCATCAGTAGCTAATTTTTCATGTATGTGCAATTTCTATGGTGTGAGTATCTATTTCGAACGTGCTTATTATTTTCTGCTTTCAACGTGCACTTCTCGATAGTGTTACTTTTTAAAACAAATTCACACATACGGTGCCGTGCCCATGCCATTCCCCTGCCATTGGCGCGATCATTCACACGTAGGGTGCCGTTCCCATGCCGTGCTGCTCCTACTTTCTACATCAGTTCTAAAGATGAATTGCAAGGAGGAAGATGTTATTGCTTGTAGCGCGTATATTCTTAAGGAAGATAAGATGAAAGAACTGAGATACTGGGTTCATAACCTGTGGACAGCAAGAGAAGAGGAGAGAGAATTCCACACTATTTTTGCGAAACTTAGAAGGGCAATGGGAGAGGCACGGCTTTTTTTTTTTTTTTTTAGATTCAAGTATGAGTGTTGTGAAATGTGAGATTTCATTACAGGTCGTGCAATGTGACCTCCTAAACGAAATTCAAGATGGAGACATTCCATTTCTCCAGCCTCGCCTAACAATCAACCACAACCTTGCGATTTGGTTTCTGGAAAATTTCGTGTCGCTTCGTGTACTCCGATAAGATAAGATAAAATGAATTGTATGGGCGGTAACAGCACTAAACGTGTTCTCCGAGGAAAGCCAAAGGATCGCGGCCGTCAAGCCGCGACCGGGATGATTTCTTTTCAAGACAGCACTGTCGGGGCATAGCAACAGGGGAACAGTACGGCCACGGCACGTCACGCGAGAATTAGAATCATAGACAACGGCATGGGCACCGTATATGTGAATTAGCCTTTAGTCTGGCATGGATACCACAACTTTCTCACATTTACAACCAAGCGGCCGTAGCTCAGCTGGTGGAATTAAATTTCATTAAGGTATTTAGACAACATTGCCTTAGGCCAAATCTCAGCAGCTGAAGAATTGGCTTAGTAATCTAAAGGTGCTGATAACGATGTCAGCGGTCTCTGCCCTCCTGACAGTTTTTTCGGTGTTTTTCTCAATCATATCAAACAAATGCCGAGATACTACAAACAAATTTACTAGGCCCTGGCCGACTAATTTCCAATATTCTTTACACTAGTCGCACCCCGGCCTCAGCCTGAGATGCATAAGGCTCATAAATTAATTTAAATTTGCTGTAAGACTGACATATATTAAAATATTCGAGCTGGAGCGTTTTCTTCTCACGCTTCCCTACCAAACGACCGTAGCTCAATTGTAGAGCGTTGGCTTAACATTCGGGAAATTTTGGCCTCAATCCCAGCGTCAGACCACTCTGACTGAAGTTTTCCAGTTTCTTTCTCAGTAAACTAAGCTTATGACGGGATTGTACCGTGAAATTGAAGATCTGAATTGAGGACATTGCCGGAAAAAGGGCACATA
>JAGDQP010055999.1:0-13023 GCA_022664845.1 Lepisma saccharinum
ATATACAGAAACAGAAAACATACTAGTAGCAACAAATTTGATAAGAATTAGTTTTCATTTTCGTTTAGATATTTCTCAATTTCTACCTCCTTGTGATTTTAACGCATAATGAATATTTTCATCCATTCTGGCGTATCTATGGGATGAAGTGAAAAAGTCAAAATGACTCACTCGTAGACGTTTAGGTTACACTTTTTAGTTCTTACTTAGTTGTATCACGCTGCTTTCTTCTCCTAAGTACATTTTGTGGATTTGTATTGCTTAATTTTTTCAATCACTTAAGTGAAGAGGTGACTTACATATCCTTCTAATTATAGTGGATATCCCATTGCTATAGAGAGTCTTGCCTTAGAATGACAAAGTATAAATCATTAATAACTCAAAATGAAATAATATCTTAGAGGTTTACGCTAAAAATTAAATCCCTGTATAATATATTTATTTCAAATGTATGTGGTAGTAAAAATTCCTTAAGGAAATAAAGCAGCCTACAGACACCAAGAAGTAAAATGTTATGTAAGTAGATTTAATTTTAGAAATTAATCCATGGTTGAGTAACGCTCAACTATCAACTTTGGCGTAACCCCTTGTTTTTCTGGTCTCCAATGGTTAGTAGAATGATTTTAAAACTAACAGTTTAAATGTTTAGTGTAACTCTGTTACATATAATACTTCTAGAATTTTATTCTGCATTGAATATTTCTGTTGAATGATCTGAATTTAGAAAAAAAATCTTAATTTTTATTACAAATGTTGGAGATAACACAATTGATTCCCAATGTACGAAATGAGTGAACGTTGTAAATAACTGAGATATTGAATAGTTTAAATAATATTTTAAGCGTGAGAAAACGAGTGCTAACCTAACGAAACAGCATAAACCACGATGTTTGTTACGAATTTTTATATTGCTTTGTAGCACATTGTTCTACTTTCAAATTTACCTCAAAAGCCAATCTAAGTAATACGATAAACATTGTAAAAAATAGTCGTATTTAAGTGTTTCACAGTCCGATTCCCTTTATATTATTCATTGTAAGACTTTATTAAAATTGTATATCCCAGAGTTTTATTTCTAATCTTTATTTTTGTTCCTATTCGTAAGAAGTTTTAAAGAGACAGAGAGAATAATAAATCAATCGAAGTCATTTGAAAGATCTTTAATTATGCTAGTTCAAAAGCAAGTGTTAAATTTTCTGCCTTATCGTTCCCCTGGGACTCTCGAAAGGTTGGATCTTTAATTAGTACGATCGTACAATCTTTCCCTTATTTTCCCCTCCTTTACTGGTTTATCCTTTCTCCTTCCTCTTTCTTTCTAGATTACTTTGGAAAGTTTCTTCTTTCACATTACTGTAGCATTGAGATATATTTATTCGCTTCTCCACCTCTGTCGATTAAATACTTTCTTTGGTTCACTGTACACATGCCGATCCACTATTTTGTATATTAATATATTGTCTTCAAAATACACTTACGCGTACCTACATTGCACCTTCAGAGCTTTATGCATAATTTGTAGCGTGAGTAAATATGAAGAAAGAATATTTCGGAAGTATTATTTTGACGTAGAGCCAACTGTAAAATTTGAGATATTTTAGTCGTTCTTTTTTTGGAAATGTATTATACACGTTGAGACATGAAAAATTAATAAGGCCAGAGTTGTCCGGAGCCCCTGTTGGTTCCCAGGGAGTTTTTAATTTTAACACAGTCCTATTGTAAAACTTGTGATGTTTGCATCGTTCGTTTTCGAACTGGTCCTTATACTTTAAAACAAGATAACATGTTTATGGATAAAGCGGTCCGGAAAGGCATTGAATCCCAGAGTTCGTAATGGGACCCACGTCCTTATAAAATTGAACATGAGACCGGTAAAAAACGTATATATTCAAATACTACTTTTCCGCAGCTCTTCTCGGAGTTTGATAGATAGACAGAGATAAAACTTTTGGTTTTATTCCACTCAGTTTCATAGGATCTTGTCTGTTTCATAGGAAGGTGGAAAACAGTTCTGTAACGTAAAAAACGTTCAGAGTATCGATGTAACAAAGTCTTCTAGTTGCTTCTATGGATGGTCATCTCCTGGGTTCTGAATTGAATTCACTATCTTCGGTCCTATTTCAATCAATATTACATCATCAAAGAATGCAAATGTAATAAGTTGTTCTCATAGATACTGTAGAAAACTTGGAATTTTCAAAATGCAATATTTGCATATGTCATGTTTTCCCTTCTAGTGCCTATTTATATCTTTCTCCAGATGTAGGTTATTTCTAGAAGCAGAAACAGCAGAGGAGACTTAAAACCATATTCAAAAATATATGTAAACAGTGACGAGACAACTGAAGAGTACAAGGAAAGAAGAGGGTATGTGCTTGAAAGATGATTTCTCCTAAAACGCATTTTGGACTAACTCCCCATTCACTCCCATGTATTTAATATTCCTAAAACCACTAGAACTTGGTGATTACTTGCACTGCTGTTATTGTGTAGTACCTGTTAAGAGTGCCAAATAGTTTTTTTTTTGGGGTAAAAAAAGTGCATATAACATCTTCTTTCCCTGTACTCTTCAAGTGTCTCGAATTCCAGATTCATCTTCCTCATGTCTGAAGAATCGATCAACAAACACACTGGTAGATTGCACATCAAACTGATATTCCATTTGTACTAACCGCCTTTGAGACACTAATAACACAGTACATGATTATTGATCCGTTTTACACAAAAAGAGCAATTCGTAGCTGTTGAATGTAGGAGTAATGTTGGGAGAGTCAATTATATATTTTTTGAGGGAAAGGAAAGACAATTCCGTTTCCTTACATTATAGGCCAGAGCAATTTTCATTTTAATTTTGCATTTTACTGAAGCACTCAAAAGCATTTACAAATCATTGCTATGTTGCACTGCACTCACAAGCACTTAGATATTGTGTAGACTTCAAATATTGAACATTCTGAAAAGCTCCAAGACGAATATGGTGAAGAGAAGAGCTTCGAGCCCCAATTTGTATTTTGCTTTTGGGAAGAAGGGTGTGTCGCAGATAGTACCAATCGATCGGGTGGAGTTTAAACTATAGGGGTACCAAATTGCGTACACATCGGTCGCGAAATGACAGTGCTACAGGTGTTTTAGTGGTCCTCCTGTAAAGGTTAAGTTATCACCTGCGCTATAAGCGAGCGCCGTGAACGGCGCATGGGGGTTGTTGAGCTAGAGCTCCACATTTTCTTGACCTACGGTACGAAGTGAGGTGGGGTGGTCAGTCCCACGCTCGATCACCTTTACTTTCCCAAGGTGTCCAGGAGTACCAAGGACACTCTGGCACTTAATTTGATGGGAGGCTGAATAGACCTCAGAGCGCCAGGCATGGGAACACTGTAAGAAAAGTCTACAGTGTCCTGGCCGGGATTTGAACCAGGAAAATATAAGATCATAGGAGGTAGTCTGCTAATACTTGACATTATCCACTTCACCCCACCACCCACTTCATCCCTGTACATTCCCTAATGTTTCTTAGTTCAGTGTAGTGCAACATAACAATGATTTGTAAATGCTTAAGAGTGTTTCAGTATAATGTCAAATGAAGCGGCTTTGGGATATACTATAAGATACACATTCTATAACAGTTCCCAGCGCTGTATAGCATAGCAATGAAAGAACTGTAACTGCTTATTACTGCCGATAAATTTTAATTTTCTTTAAAGTGTAGCATGTAAAGTATAATATAGACCAGACACGTGGGGGGACCCTTACACCTTTAATCTACCAATACCAAACCTCTACCATCGAGATTGTCTGTTTCTTACTTAGCTGTGTGGCGAGCGGAAGTGACGTAACGTATTAACCTTGAACCATAATGTAGTTATGAAGTAGACAAGTCGTCACGGTGTTTGAATTGACGCTATCTGAGTAATACAAAACACGTGATTGAAAGATGATTAGGAACAGTGTCGGAATTGTCGCGGTGTTAGAATTATTATGCATGCGCTTCCACTTGATTGCTTCCATTATCACCTAATCTGCTTCTACCTGAATCAATGAGTTCGAAAACCACTTATCTCCACTTGTTTTTTTACTAAATTGAGATTCTTTCACTTTACAGCTGAACTGATGTGAACACACCATTTAGGGTGTTACCCTAGCCAGCTATAGCGCTTTACATATTAACACGCCCCCTTATTAATCAAAATCACCACCCTCCTTGATAATTATTTTTATAGCGGATACCCGCAAGGCATTTTTGCCCTTCTCCGTTGATGAAAACGGAGACTTGTAGAGAACACAGAAACACTAATAGTGTTTTCTTTGATAATTGTTTTTGCTACAAAAAAATCTAATCCGGATACCCGCAAGGCACGAACAAATTAATTCAAAAACTCCTTTTTGATGCATGACCCCTTCCACAATAGACCACCCCAGTTGTTGTGCATCGAAAAATCTATAGTGCCTGGAGCAACAAGTTAAATTTGATGAAGAAAAGAAGAGAACGGGAGACACAATATACAGACAGATAAGTTTCTGATACTGAAAATTAAAAACATAAAATAATAACTTATAAACACGGAATTCTTGTTGGTAATATTATTTAATATAAGTAAAGAGAGTATATATGAGGTTTGAATGATTATTGATGATAATGATAGACATAAATTTAACAAACTTTAAGTATCTTTGAATATTAAGAGTGCTTTGCTTTTTGTACTACGAAATGATTGCATTATAAAATATATTTAGTACTTAATTTGTTTTGAGAAGAAAAAATGAGTCTTGCACAGAGAGTGTTTGCGCCGATGGTAGTGGGGAGAGAACGAGGTCTTTATATGTTGTTTATGTAGGTATAAAGCATTGCGTTACAGTATTTGATCTTGTTAACATCGTTGATCATGCAGGCTACAGAAGATACCGCATGCAGATGTACTGCTCAATGGGTGGACGAGTTGTATTTGGTCCACCATTGAGGCTCGGAAACCGATATATCGTATTTTGTTCAAGGGGTGCTTTGAGAACGACCATCAATGTCACGGACATTTGACTTGTTTTATATATCCGGACATGTTTCCCGAAGAAGGTTATCTCATGTTAGAGGCTTGAACCAGCAATACTTTGCGCCAATCAGAAACTATTGATGCGTTATTTAAAATTTACATGAAAACGCATCCTAATGCTAGTGCTAACTAAAAAGAGAGAATGGATTGGGGAATTTATCACCTGATGAAAACAATGTTGGGGAAATTACTATACATGTTTGCAGAAAAGGATCGTGCTGCACATAAACTTTGCTAATAGACAGTGTTTGTGAAGTGTCATTGAACTCTGTAGTGGACAATTATATTTACTGGAACTGGAACTATGTAATGGAAATTGCCTGAAACTGTGTGATGGACATTGTGTTTACTGGAACTGTGTACAAAACTATTTAGTGGAAGTGTGTTTTATTTAGTGGCTTGTGGTGATTATAGTGCACATACTGTATTGGTGAATATATTTTGGAGAAGCGTGTGTTGAACATCGTAAGCATTTATTTACAAAATAATCTTTTTGAATGCACTGAGTGTAATTTACATTAACCCTATAAGTGCATGTACGTTTGGAATAGAAGATATATTATTGCAAACGATATTCAAAGTTATTTGAACGATCCAGAAAATTTGAAAGACTTTTGTACAATAAGGTCATTCACATATTTTGAAAACTACCTTGTTTAATATTATTTGTCAATTTAATATTATTCGAGACCCTGAATGCATTACGCAAGTGATACCTGTAATTGTCAAACAAAACAAACTCTGAATAGGTCACGCGTACTTAGTGCCAGACAGTACATCATTGACTTTCAAGGGTTTAAGATTTCACCTGAGGAATACATTATCAAAGAATTTTGTTTAGTTCCATGTGATGCCACCTTGTTATTTCATAGTCTGTTGAAATTACCTTGCGAACGTTTTGATTTAGCTGCTGCATATCAAACACAGTTGGATTGACTCACACATCATTTGCATGGGTTAGAGTGGAATACGTCGAATGGATATACTGTAACCCACATTCGCCATATTATGTAGCAACTATGTGATATAGGATCCATCTTTTATTGTAAGGGTCATGAAAGATGGTGTTGTTGCAAAAAGTATTTTAATTGAAAAATATTGTAAATTTAGAAGACCAAGGATGTCCTGCCTTACACACACTGAATTTCAAAGTGTACATTTTAAAATGTACGTATCATGAACCGGTGAAAGTGTATGCATGTGCTTTGCGGAATTGCATACAATTACAATGCTACAAAACAACAAGTATTAAATGTTGTCGACGGAATATCTACAATGAAATTGTATCTTAGAAAAATAATAAATCTATTTTACCAGAATAAGTATTTTTTATTTCATGAAATGAAATCCAAACGATTAAGAGGTAACAGGTTTTTATTACTTATCTACTACATGAGTTATACATTTTTTGTTTAACAAAAAGTAATAAAATTACATATGATAAATATTAAAAAACTATTTACATATTTTGTTTGCTTTCAACATTTTGTTAAACAGGTTCAGTACCAGTTGATCATTTCGTTGTAAGTTGATTATTGAAAATTCTGAAAAGATATTTACATTTCTAACTTTATAATAAATAAATATGATACAGAACAAATTACACAAAACGGAATTGTCAGCTTGGTATTGAACTTTATTTAAATGATATATTGAAGAATTACGTTGAAGAAATTGTATTATTGGTTTTGGTGGATTGTGGCCGAGACTATCGAAATAAAAGGCTCGTCGATTTTTATTAATGTAGATACATGTCCAGCGTGTTCCTTGCTGATACGACGGACATAATGGTTACTGCAGCTGGTGCCTTCACTATTACAGGTAAGTGATTTAATGCATATATGGCAGTCAATATGGAACCTGTTACACAGTCATGCAACACAACACTCAAAATTTGATCGCTCTACATAGTCACGTTGAATTACAGTCTACAACATCATATTTAAGTACACTGGAAATTGGAGAAATAGGGTTGGGATTATATATGTATTTGGTTCATGACTTACATATCGTGACAAATCATGATAGGGGAGAAAATTAATGTAACATTGTGCTTCATAAAATGCACATCGAAACGTATGCAACTGATATTGGTAATGTCCACAATGACTTGCAGGAAAAAGTAATTTATATGATATCGGACACTTCATATGTTGTAGATTTAACACACTTCGTCCCTGGAGACGGTCTAAAAACTGTTGTCTACGGCGGCCATGGACGTACATAACATAATATGTTTTATATAGTTTACAAGGATTGCTGCAAATCGTTGTATGCTACGTCGCCTTTTGACCATTGTAATCCATAGATTTTTGAAGACAGGAACTCGTTGTCCAATTATCTTCACTATTAATGGGTTGTTTAAAAATCCAAGTATGTGCGGTATTGAGAATAGGATTGACAACGGCCAACTCCTTGACGATACAATCATCGTAACCAGGTTGATCAAAAACTAAAAAGTGGATGATTGACCTGATACTGTTGTTATTACTCTGATGTAAACAGGTACTTCCTTTCACATGGCTGAGACAGAGTGCCAACTACTTTACTTAAAAAATAATAAGAATGTATAAGTTATGGTATTCAACGCCAAATCGATTAATTGTACCATATTATCCGCATAAACGTTTCGGTCTCTATCTATTTGAATTAATGATTCAAATTGTGCATAAACCACACAAGTAATGGAGGTTTCAAGCTTTTGACTGAACCCCATTTTAATATTTACAGGTAAAATTTTGACAACATCCCATGTAGAAACGTCTAATTTATTGGTAAGCGACAAAATAAAAAAAATAAAGCGTATAGCCATTAGGATACTCTTCAGGTGAAATTGTATGCCCAGCATTTTGATGAAATATGCCAGTACCGGAAATCAAAGTATAACTTTTAATGTACAAATTGTTTGCAAACTTAGGCGTCAAGGGAGTGGGTGAATAAAATATAGAACCAGCTTGCACTTGAAGTTTGTTGAGATTAAAATGTTGAAATTGGAAAGTATTTTCATTGTATTGTCCACTAAATGAAGTATTTGAAACAAAACCTATAACAAGACCTTTAGGTTACTCTTCTTAAAAATAAATTGTCCAAATTGAAAGTAGATACATTTTGAGGTATGGTTTGAACACATAATTCTACACGTTTAAATGGACGTTTAGCAGTATCCTAAAGCATATATAGATTTAATTGAAGAGACACATCAGCAGATATTTCCATACGACGTGCATACAGTATGACTTCGTCCAAATGTACTTTGAAATCTGTTTGTTGTGCTGCCATAAGGCAGAATGCATCTTAACTACAACTGAGTTTGACTTGGATGTTAACTATATTGGGAAGAATACTATCAAGGGTTGTAATATTAGTGAAAACACGACCTAACGTTTCAATACATACACCACCTGCAATCATTGCACTACGTTTTCGAAATCCAACATTGACATTCGTTAACGTATTAAACTGTCTCGTCGTATCCTTATACCATAAACCCGTTTTCAAATTATTATGGTAGCATCTTCCCCGTGTTTCAAAATAGGAAAGGTAGGAAAAAGTTAAATTGGAAGACAAAATTATTTTATCATTCAGTAAACATCGACTTGTGAAAACACGGAATATAGAAAATTATTCACAGGTTCAACAATATCAGTTGCAACGGGTGGTGGTCCTGATTCAGCTACTTGTAAATTATATCCATTCCCCATTAGTACTTTACACTTGACATGTAAGTAAAAGTGCTAAGGATCTATATACTCTGAAGTATCTCCAGGAATAACAAATTCAATGGGATCTTCAGATGTGTGTTGAAATAGGTCGATAGTCAACCATACGTGAAGATTCTATAGCAGTTTGTGTCATGGATACAGATACCAAATCCAATTAATTGGTACAGCATTCTTTACTAGCCAGTGCAAGAAACGACATGATGATTAACTAAAATATCTCTTGATCTAGTACTTGTACGTTTACGTCGCTTTGCAGGTGGCCCAACACGTGCAGAAGCACTTCTTTGGCGTGCGCGTCATTTACTGCTACCGGTAAGTACTTATTTAATTTTGTTTCCGCTTTTGTCTTTAAAGCTGATCCTGCTTCTCGTACGTGTGCTTTAACGGATTCATTTACAGGTCAATTTTCTAACATATCCCCAGCAACTAGAGTTCCTGTTTGTAACGCTTGTCGTCCAACGGCTTTGGCACCTTGTTTAATAAATGGCATTGCAAATCAAAAAAGTCCTCGAATTAAACTTCTGATACCGTGGCCGCGTTGAAAGACAGATACCGCAAAATATGGAATTCCGCGTCCGCGATATGCTGCAACTTTCATTGCGGGAGACGCGTAAAAAGAAGTGTCACAGTCAGTGTTCCGAATGCGAAAGGCAAATTACGTCCTGCATAATCCCTTAGAAGGATTTCAATTGTATCAAAACTTAATTTAGATAGTGTAAAATAGTGGAGGTTCTGAAATGTAATAATTTGCATATTTCCATGATTCGTATCCGTCATTGTCACAATTCGAAATAATGGTGCTTTTGTATCTAATACATATTGTGGCTGAATGAGATCCGTGTTTACAAACAGTGGTTCTAGGTACCCAATACCTAGGTAGGATGGTTTTTGTATTGCTCCAAGCTTTAAAATGTTAATTATAGGTTCAAATCATAATTGCAATGCTAACATGAAAGTGAAAATAATAGCTGGAATATTATCGAAGGTTTTAATTTGAGCTGTATTGGAATAGGTAAATTCTACCCACGGAGCAATTTTATTGAGTTCAGCCAGTAATTGCTGGACGGTTGCATAATATCTTCAAGTAATACGATGTTTTAGTTCTGTTCCGTAATTTAAATCGAACCAAAATATATTTTCTCCATCAATAACATTTTGACATGTGAGTGGAGTATGAATTTCACTAAGTCTAACCCTCCACAAAGGATCATTCAATTGAATACGATGATTGAGAATATTACGAAAATGTTTAGGTATATTATTTGTAGATGTTTGTGTACTTTAATTTGAACTTAGAGTAATTTAAAAATTATCATCAATACTTTCCGAAATCGTGCTTTCTGTGTAAAATGAAGTGTAGTGCTTGACGTTCCAAATTGAAATGTCATTTTTTTGTCCTCGTTCATATTTTAAGTCTACGTGTAAAGGATCAGAATATGCTTCTTCCACTTTCATATACCAAGGCGTTCAAACATTTAGGATTTGATTTCACCGTACGGATATTCGTGCACACCTATTCTGCGAAGTAGTTTTCCAATGGTATTCTGAGTCTTGACCACAAAAAGACAAACATTAATTTCGGAAGGGATATTATAATTTAAATTCATGCAAATGGTGCAGCAAATGGCGCAATATTATAAAAACTCCAGGGAATACTAATTCATATTAACCTCACCACCCAATTTCCTGTTAAATGTATTGGCTGAACAAACTTGGTTATATATGATGCAGTGGTATTATCAAATTCATGTAAACTAACATTAGACGGTAATGTTACATAAAATTCAATAGCATACCCGGATGATGTCATGATGCTGACCGAAGAGTTTCTCGACGTACCCAGCTTTTCATACTTGGAGGATATCCAAACCATTTGCCTTAGACCCATCCTTTTCTTCGTTTTAACAATTTTTCCATAAGATACGTTTTCTTTTTACTCACCATTCCAGTCATTGATTTTATACATAACAAGATTCCTTTAATACATTCGTCAAGAATACTAATTTCACGCGACCATTTCTGTAAGTCTCCCTTTCCAATACATGTATATATATTCTTCCACGAACTTAGTCTTCGGATTGTAATTTACATTTGGGTTTGGTTTTGGATTATTTTCCGTATAGGGTTTGCCAGACTTCGTTTACGTATATATCCGAGACATCAGTAAGTGCAAGCTTAATTGTGGAATGCGGATTAAGATTATAACTGTGTACGAAATCGTCTAATACGTCAATGTACCTGTTTGTATTTTCTGCCGTAAGGTACTTGTATATTTTTTCCTGCTTGGTACGAATAATTCGTTCCACAACACTTGCTTTTATTTCGGACTGAACACTATAATGATTTACACCATACTTTTCAAATGCTCATTTCACGTGCTGATCATAAAATTCTGTTCCAAATCGGTTTGACAACATGCTAATGGAACTTTCAACGAATTTAAAATTTTCATAATGGCTTCAGCTACGGCTGGATCTGTTTTATTCTTGACGGAAATACATGTTGCATACCGTGAATAAATATCAATTGAACATAAAATGTATCTGTACCCATCATTTAACTTTGACACATTTTACATATCTGCTAAATCTATTTGCAGTAATACATTTGAACCTCTTACGTAATATTCAGTTCGAGGAAAGGTTTTACGTATGGGAGCATGTAATGTATATGCATCTTGTGATGCTAACCACTTTTTAAATTTCATTTTTGATATTGCACATTTTTGTTGATATTTTCTGATACTTTCCAGAGGAACTGGATCCGAATACGTATAGTACAATTTGGATAAGGACATGTTTATATTTTATAAAATCTATTTTTTTAAATGGTGCTGATATTAAGTTTCTTGGCTTTTGTTTTTTTTTACTTTTGGCTTTTTATATTTACGAATAGGTAATGGTTTCTTAAACAAAATACACCTGAACCAAATTCAAAATTATTAATTCTTTTGGAATATTAATTTCCTGCAAAATATGTTTTAATGATTGTATGCCAATTGGATTTCGTGGTTTACGTTTTATTACTACTTCGTTTACAAGATCAATAATATTAGATCCTCGGAGAACAGTATTATCAATGGTTACTACATCGGATGTATCCCAACTGATGCGATTAGACGCGTGCACTAGATTTAATAAGACTTCTGTTTTTCGACTAACGGTTTTAGGAATATAATCTAAATAAGTTGAAATAAGGGATTTGTAGTAATACTTTTTGTTGTGACATCTCCTTCTACGAGACGTAGTGCAATCAATTGATTTCTTGGTGGAATATGACGCAAGTACCTATACAATGCCTGCTGGTACATTTTCCGTTTTTCTTCTAGTGTTATATCCGTACGTGTTAGTACATTTTACATTTCTTGATCTAATCGGGTTTGGTATGATTCCTGAGAGTTTACTGATGATTCCAATTGTGCTGTTGCTTGTTCCGGTATTAAAATCATTTCTTTTTAAATTGAGACGTCGCCAATTTATCCATTGAAAAGACTCCCGGCCTCTGCACTTGATATTGGTACCAGAAATAAAGGTAAAAATGCCTCTTCTTTTTGTAATAATAACTTGCGTCTACGTTTAATACTGGACTTTGCAGGAGACCATGCACGTATTGTCCTTTAATGTCGACGTAATCTTGCTTTCAGTTGTGGATTCAATGGATTTTTTTCATTTATGTTAATTTTATTACTTGTGCAATGGTTCAAATAACACCTCCTGAAGGTTTTTGTAACAAACGTTTTCGTTTCTTGCACTTAATTCTACAAAGTGCACTTAATGCCTCAGGAAAATTTTGCGTTAAGTCTAATAGGAGATGACTATGTGGATTTAATGTTACTTGTTCAAACACACCTACCAGTCCCTTACTATCATGTGGCATAATTTGTCTTTGGAGAGATTTGTAGTTTATCACGAGGGTTCTTAAAATTATAAGATAGTTATTAATGACATATTACGTAAAAGTTTGGCTTTTGAAAATAAATTTTGAATAATGAAAAGACAGTAAAAAATTTTTGTTGGCTGAACTTCCTAAACAGGTTACTTACATCTACGTTTCTTTCATTCATTAAATCATCTAAAATAATCAGTGAATTTCGCTCAATTTCAAATGATTCAAAATAGGGAATTCCGTGATGAAATATAACATTTTCAGCAGCAAGGTATGGAATAACAGCTACATAGCACCAAACGATTTCCTTGAATTTAATACTAAACATATGATCTTTCAATTGTAACAACTTACTAATGAACGTATTTTTTTCCTGA
>JAGDQP010056000.1:0-10063 GCA_022664845.1 Lepisma saccharinum
GGGGGGGGGGGGAGTTCCCTTAAATTCCATAAAGATCCTATAGATTTATTTTAGCAAAATATATTACTTGTAGGTACAAATTTTTGTTGAATTTTCTGCACTGAGATGGAAAGGGTCCGGAGTATTTTTCTGTTTTAGTGTACCCAAATTTAATTTAGACAGGTGGGCGGGCTCAAGCAATTATTGTTACGCCCCTGCTACCAGATATACTCTTTTCAGGGAATCTAATTTTGTATTCTCTACTTTTTCGCTAAATTCGTGAACTGTGCTCTTTTTGTTATTTCTCTTTTCTAAAATTATATTCAAAATTTTCTAATTGATTTAAGCGCTCATTTCTAAACTCAAAATTCAAAGAGTATAGATAAAAATTATTTAGAATAGGGTAATCTTTCATGTAATGCTAGGACAAGAGAAAACGTAGCCAATCTTACAGTTGTCACAACGAAGAAGTTGAATTATCCTGTTTCTCCCTGGAATTACTTGAACAAATATGGCAACCTTATTATAAACACACCTGGGATCGTACGTAAAGGATTTCTTTTCCTTTCTTTCTAACAGGTAGGAGTTTGTGACGCTTGTCTGAATGTTTTCAGCACCTACGTATTAGGTTGCTATACTGCTTAGTCCTTACACATGGCAAGGCAGCTTTTGCTTTTTTCTTCATGAAAATTCTCTTTGTCCGTATGTAAACATTTGTGTTAAAGACAACCTGCTATATAAGGCCCCACAAGTGTTCAAAATTAATTGAATTTGTGCTAAAATGTTTAGTGGTCAGACAAGACAAATAAACCGTGACAAAACATTGGACAGTATATTATATAGAGAGGACATTTATTTCCTCCAGACAGACAGAGGTGTTACAGAAAATAATTATTATTATTTCGAGAGAATTGTAAAGGAAGCAATTACAATAGCACTGCACGAAAAATAAAAATAAGAACAAAATACCGGTAAAGCCCCGGTTTAACGCGATACGATTCACCACGGATTCGGATTTAACTCAGTTCAAAGTATGTCTCCCGAAAAAAAAAGCAAAAAAAAAAAAAACATGCGGGTTATTTTAATATAGTAACGAACTGCATAGAGAGATTCTGCATTACAATCGATAATGTGTTATCGACTGTGTGTTAGTGATGAGCCAAAATAGCAGTCACTGTGATTAATGGCAAGTTCTTTGTGTATCTTAAGAACAGTGTCGTTCATGTGTTATCCAGTACTATTTTACCGATCTCCCGCTCCATCTTCTGCCACTGTATAGGAAGTAATTCTTCCAGAAGGTTTCATTCTGGGGGATTGAGGGGGGACTGACGAAAATTATAATATATATATATATATATTATATTGATTCCAATGTAATAAAATATAAAATAACAATAATGTTACATAACAATATGGCGTACTTCCTATAGATAACCTCAAAATAGCATAAAGAATATTTATGTATATCAGTATACATATAAGTAATACAAGTTTTGAGACTAATTCTTTCGGGGGAGTGGTTCAAAATCCCCGGGGAGCAAAGTTCCCCCGAAAACATATCCAAAAGAAAAAGTTCCTATAGGTAATTTTTCTTCCTACCGCGATTAACCTAATATTAAGTTAGATAACAAACTTTTTGTTAATTTGATTTGAATGAAGAAAGGAATACAAGACTTAAACTGTATTTGAAAACGAAAATCTAAGTTTACATTTTGAGCAGATAATAGGACCGACATCTTGTTTGGCCAAACCCATAGGTCCATATTGATTATCCTTGATACAAAAAATATTTTCTACAAAATCAACATTAAAAGGTAAATGACATGAAACTTTTAATTAAGCAAACGAAATTAGAAGAAATGTGCTAACCGTTAGTAACGATAATCAAATTATATTTTATTCGCACAAATTATTACGTAATAACACTTACGTGACAAGTTTATAACAGCCCAATACGAACAATCTGCGTTCTACTCTATTCAAAGTTGTCCAAAACACGAGTGTTTCCATCTAACGGCTTCTGTTTAAAACACTCTTTATACTTCTTCTACACACAACTACTGTCATCTGTTGGATTTGACACGTATTATAACCAATACAGCGAATAGGTCACATTGAGTCCTAGGCCATATTATGTTCCCCAAAATATTTAGTGCTTTGTCATAGGACCTGATCTGAGTTTGTATAAATGTGTTTATGCTTTTAATTATTTATTTTACATTTTATGTAAGATGGAGTTTTTCGGTACGCGATGTTCTTGTCCAACTATTCTAGAAAAGTCAGAAGATGGTACAATAATGATCATGTTATGTTTCTCTCTCTCTCTCTCTCTCTCTCTCTCGCTCTCTCTCTGAATGAATTCCAGGACTACTCCCTAGAGAGGATGTTGATAACCTATTTTTTTCGCTTCCCGTTTCTATCGACTATTTTTTTTTTTTTGTACCTGCCATCCCTCAAAGTCTTGTGCGTAGGTTTCATTGCAGAAACATGATGATCAAGGCAAACAGTAAATTGAGTCTGTCAACGGATGTAATAAAAACAGCATGAGATGAATGAAATTGACCTGTTCTACTTTAGCACAAATGATATTGAAAAGGGGAGTTTTTTTTCTACTGTTATGGGGTATTGATCCTGCCCTTGCCTTGTCTCTGAAACAGCTAAAAGGTTTTCTTCTTCCATATGTTTTTCAGGTAGTTTTCATTTGTGTCCAGGTTCATTAAAAAGTCCATTAACTTACACATATTTTGTGTTTGAAATTTGATTGTACTTTCTTTAAAATACCTCGAAATGTTTTTTTGTTTATTCTTTTTGAAGTGTTAATACCATTTCCTTTAGCTGGAATGCGTTATATAACAATTACATAACTTACACATATTCTGTGCTTCAAAGTTTAATCAAATTAAGGGTTTCTCTGCACGGATTTTATACCTAGGTAACATTTAGATATTATATTTGGAAATATCAATATCTTTAATGAGATTTTCCAGGTATTCTCGGCAAAGGGTGGCTCGGTAAGATTTCGATGACTCGTTTCAAATTGAGACTCTTTGTTTACTGTGTAGACTACGTAATATGGTTTTGTTGTTTTCTGATTTTAGTAATTGTATTCTTCGATATCCTTCCATTTTGTACTTATATTTACTCAGTAGAAAGCTTGTCGTTTCTATTACTATAATAATCCTTATTACTGTGATTATTTCCAACAGCCGAATTATATGTCTACTGTTAAAAAACGATCAGATATATTCCTTGAGAAATTTAGGTAACTTTACCTAGCTGGAAATTTCCAGTAACTAGCCTTATAAAAACCAAACACCTTGCACTTTTAATGAAAAAAGAAGAAGCCTCAAACGAGATTTGAGCACGTAGTTTTTAGTTAGAAGTTCAGCGGCTTAGTGATAGGACTAAATTGCCATTGAAGACATCAGTACATCAAAACAGTATAGAAGGTGAGAAATAAGTTGCCTGAACCCCGAAAATATTAGCAGTTACTTCCACGGCTTAGCCCCACACCATATTCTAATATTTTCTTTTTCTATTTGTCGAGTAGGGGATCGCAATCCCTATTCACTGAGAATATTTCGCATTGTTTTTGTTAAAATACGTGATTAAAATGGCGGCAGCAAGCACTTGATCAGAATTGCTTGTTTGATTACGATTAGAAACCGTTTCCTCTTTCTGCGCATGTGCGAAAATCACCCTTCGGTGTTTTTCATCGATACCTTTCAGATACATCAGGAACATTGACAATGCTTACATATATCTGAAACTTAACTACACATATTCGTTCGCGTTAGTGACTCTGCCAGATCCCCCATGTGGGGAGTGTCACCCCCCAAAATCTCGAGATAACCCTCCCCAACTTTAAAATTTCTACGGTCAAAAATCTATATGAAAACTGTGTAAAATTCCACTTACACTCTCGCAATTTTGACTATACACACCGCCCCAAAACTAACAAGTTCTGACGGAATCCTTGGTCCGCGTATTCTCAGAGAACTAAATATACCAAAATGTATGCTTCAGACGAAGTAACCTTAAATCCACAGTGTTAAGAAGTGTTCTGGTCGATATACGGGAAACGTCCATATGATGCATGCACGGAATCGCCTCTAATTGGGAATGTATTATCATTTTATATTTCTACAAGAGGGACCAAATTTCGATTTTGGCGTCTCTTCGAAGGAACCAAGATCATATAAAGCCCCAACCTTATCTTTATTTGGCGCCCCTAAGCCCGGTGCCAGGGGCACGTGCCCCCTTTGTGCTACCTCGTTGTACAGCTGCTCAGCGTAACAAATAAGACGTCAATATTGCAGAAAAAAATTAAGCAACTAGATATTTTGTTTGAGAGGTAAATGTTATGCATGTTTTGTGGGGAAAATAATAATAATAAAACTTGACGCAAATTGAAACATTACGTAGAAGGCCGCTTTCCGCAAATAAAAATTAAAATATTAAATGGTGCTCTTATCATCATTGCATTTGCACTATTTGAATTAATCCAACATTTTTTTTTATGTTTCATGTGATGCATTTTAAATGTATCTCTTCCCTAAAATACCCTAACGTGCATCAGTCTAATACTTACATTCCCCCTATGACGTCATAGCTACATCACATAACGTACGTCGTTTAATTTAATTCATTAAATTCCACGTGTTGTGTGTGTATAGAAATACTCGTATCAACGGAACGATACGCAGGATTAATTAAATATTGAACACACGGAAGTTCCCGAAGGTATGCATTTTTCCTTCTTTTTATTACAAAGAGAGAGAGAGAGAGAGAGAGAGAGAGAGAGAAGAACCAAGAAGCTATCATTTAATGACAGTATATGGTAGTGTAGTAAACCTCGGCTGTGTGAATGTTTTCAACTTTCTTATTAATGCAAAACATAGCAAGTTAATTGCTTTGAGCCTTTGTTGCTAGTTAAAGTAATTATGCTTTAATTCCATAGGTGGAACTAGATGAAAAGAGCAGTGTGAGATTAGTTCTTTTTAAATAATAATACTAACTAGTATCTAATATAAAGCTAACCTCTTCGAAGAAGAGAAAGATATGATTAACACTTAATGAAGGCTTCTTACAGATCATTGATATGCTTTTAATTAGGACACTGATTACAGTTCTCGTGTTTATGCTTTACACTTTCTCCAAGAAGAGGAAAAAAGCGTTAACAAATTCAAACGAGAAAATTGAACTAATTAATGAGTAACAAATGATCGAACGTGTTTATTTTATTTTATTTTAACTAGACCTGTTGAAGTTTTTTTTTTCAAAGTTTAGTTTTTTTCAAAGTTTAGTTTTCACAGGTTTTTCACACATCAGGAGTCTAGAAACCCATGAATATACAAGTGACATTTACGAATATAAAAAAGTTTGAGGTAATCTTTTATATATAACCCGAAATATATATAGCACAAAACTGTCATATTTTGTAGAAAGAAATCTTGGACCTTAACATGCCCATATACAAAATATGGCAGTTTTGTGTTATATATATATAAAAGATATCGAGTTATATATAAAAGATTACCTCAAACTTTTTAATATTCGTAAATGTCACTTGTATCCCTTGGTTGCTGTAGTCGACATATTAGTTTTAGAAAATACTGGTTGTTGTAATACTACTAGAAATAAGTTTACTTCTATGTTGCTTCTTGAAAAGATATGTCTCTGTCTGTTAAGTTAAGTGCTGACCGAAAAGTTTCTATTACGTCCCCTGGTAATTGAACATTCCCATCTAACTTCCCTGTTCTATCTAGACAGAAGCTTTACTTAAATTATGGCGTCCGAACGGGCTCACCCAATTTTCATCATATTGCTTACTCCTCACATTATACTACCAGTGTCGACTTCAACTAAAAGATTCAATCAGAAGTAACAGCTACCACAAACATGCGACTTTTCTGTCACAGCAACTGTGTTTCATGTCATTTATACAGATTTAGATCCACCAGACAATACCTACGCCCTAAAACTCATGTAGATTAAAAAAATCAATTCTGCTTCATGTTATCATTAACAAGAGCAATTAAATTAAAAGATATTTGCTATTGAACACTCACGAAAAGTCAAGGATTTGGTAGAATTATGAGAGAATTTTGTATCTTTCTTCCTGACTTTTATTTTACCATAGAACAGAAAGTACATTCATATGTATCTATTCCCTTATGCTCTGTCTACACAAAAACCTTACATAATTTATGGCGCCCGAATAGGTTCAGCCACTTTTCATAAAATTTCGTTTTTAGCATGAAAGCCATTAAATAATTGCCTTCAGTCTGGATAATCTAATTATTTTCGTTCTTGTTTTTTTTTTGTTATACACTGTCTTAATCCATTGTGCGTTCAATACAGGAAATTATTTATATATGTGAGGAGAAGTGGTTTTATTTATCATGTATTAAAATTTTTTGTATGTACTCTATATTTGATACAATATTGAATTAAAGTTACACTCACTGTTACATCAAGTATCTGCAAAACATTAAGGAATAAACTGTGCGAACCGTGACCCTAATCAGTTAAGCATGAGACTATTACCCCGGCGGCCCAGTGTAGACCCACACTGCCAGGAAAATTGTTTTTTTCTATTATACCGAAATCACTTATTGATACAATCGAAGTTGTGAACAAATATCTAAGGGCAATTGTGGAAATATTTCTTTATTATTTAACTAAAAAGTTTGTTTCCAAGTAATATTTAGTGTGTGATATTTTAAAAAATAAATGCGCAAATGGCAATTCTAAATCGCAGAAATTAACGTATTGCCATCTAGCGGTGAAATATCGAAATCACTATTTCATATCTTCTGTCGAGGGGAAAGGATATCGTGGATTGGAAGGATTTTACAGTTCCTATACTTCATAAAAGTCACGAATTGCTACTGGTTCTCATGCAACTTTGATCTTTGAACTTTGGTCTTTGATCCAATTACCATCTAAAAAATATTTTCCGTCCTCACAGCGTCTCTGCAGTTGTTTTAACGTTTTGTTAAGTGGTGTCTTATTTTCTGCAAGGAGAACCATGCCATTTGCAAATCTAACGCTTTGATTTTAATTTCCCCCCGGTAGTAACTCCTCTTTTGGTTTAGAAAAATCTCTTTACAACTTCTTCTTGAAATAAATGAAGCGGGCAACATCACTGTCTCACTCTTCTACCGGTTTGTTCTGGTGAGTCTTTGTTCTAGTTGTGCTGATAACACGAAATCTATAGTAACGCTTACAGATTGCAAACGCAAAATCTGTCTGTACAATAATAAACTTTCAATCTTAGTTTCCTATAAACAGATTCATTCTTGCGATCAACAATACAAAAAGTCTTTTATCTACTCAACATTCTGATTTAGTTAGCTTCGGTAGGTTATGTGTAACATAGATTAGGCCAGGAAGAACATAATTTTTACTTCATATCCTTAGCTTGTTTATTAAACTCTCAATAATATTAACTTTTTAAACACAAACAGTAAAAAATATTCTTTTCTTTTCTTTTCTTTTCTTTTCTTTTCTTTTCTTTTCTTTTTTTTTTTATTCACTGCGAGGTACATCAGCAAGACTCACATCTCCTGAACGGAATTTCTGGAACCAATGCCTGGTGGTGCGTTCGTTCATGGCATTCTCACCAAATGCTTGGCATATGCGGTGACTTGATGCAGCAGCTGACAGGTCCACTTTAAAGTCATACAATAAACACACGCGAGCAAGCTGCTTCGATACCTCCATTCTCTTTTGCACTGGACGAGCTATGACTGCTGTATGTGAGCACCATGCATGTATTACTGAAGGTCGATGGGCAGACTAACTCCCGATCGCTGGGCAAGCACGTGCGTCATTTCGTTTCCTCTCTGCGAGCGCGTGATACGCCAAAAACATTTTTTGGTTACCTTGTACAAACTCCTGTAACCACTCTCATTTGTATCAGCGAGGTTGCGAATTCTTGTGCTTTCACTCTTGTTTTTATGCCTATTCTTGGATGTTATGTTTATTGGACAGTCAATTATGCTTTATTTTGCAGTAATACCTCTCTGTATTCTCCGAGTTCTTATTCATTGTAGATCTAAGCAATATTACGAAGGAGTACTTAAGACTAACCAATCTAGTACGTACAGTTGATCTCTAAGTTTGCAGCTCACTTTCTTCTCGCCTATTATGCTGCTGATCCAATTGCCATTGACGTATTACAGTTGCATTCCGCATTTATCCAGTCTGTGTGTGATTCCCAATCGTGACAACACTTGATACTCCAGTATGTTGAGGCAAGCACCTGTTTCGACAAGAGTATCAGTTCTAATTACGACTCCTCAATGGAAATACTAACGATGTTGACAGCCCTTTTAATCTGCGCTGAGAGGATGGTGCGTATCCAAATATCTTCTATTCTTCCACCTGTCTTTACCTCGTTGTTGTCCTTTGAACTAACTACCTTCTGGTGATCCAATTAGAGTCGACTCTCCTTTTCCTTTTAAAATTGTTTTCTTATGTGGTCTGTATTTTAGAGATATCATATTATTTTCCTTAAGCTAAACGGATCCACGTGGATGATCATAGGAGCAGAATATATAGTTTAATTAATTATTCTTTCTTTGGAAAAATTCTAATCATGTCCTTTCTTATTGGAATACTGATTTTGTTAACAAGATACATAGTAGAAAATCTGGTCTCATGATCTATACTAATTCGTTTCCAATATCTTGATATTTTGATCTAAAAATTCATGCTACAAGCCAATAATAGTAACTGCTCTATCGAATGTTCTCCTAATAATGAATTATCATTGTCGTAGTGAATTGTCATTTACATAGTCCTCGTTCTCAAACACACGAGAATTGAAGATCTGAATTGCACAACGTCACAAGTCCACTTTTTTTTGGATTTGCATTTTTTTTCTGTTCGTCGGTATCTATGTTCCTGTTGCATAAATATTACCAGGTGTATGCATAAGTTTTCGCCGGTTTTTTGTGGTAAAGAAAACACGTAATTTTCAAGGGAAATTAATTTTGTTCTATTCAAAATATTGGCCATCGGCTTCTACACATTTCGCCCATCTTTTAGATAATTGATGCATACCATGCCAGAAAAACTGCTTGTCTTTTGCGGCAAACCATTCGTCGAGCCATTTTCCAACGTCTTCGAAATTGCTGAAGTGCTGCTCTGCGAGCGCGTGCCCCATTGATACTAAGAGGTCATAGTCAGATGGCGCCAGGTCTGGGGAGTACGGCGGGTGCGGAAGGATGTCCCATCCAAGCGATTTCAAGGTGTCTTTCACTGGTTTTGCTGGTGAGACGGCGCATTGTCGTGTAACACAATCACTTTGCCATGTTTTCGGCCCATTCCGGTCGTCTTTCGATCAATGCGTGATTTAAATTAATCATTTGTTGGCGATAGCGTTGTGCATTAACGGTTTCGCCGGGCTTCAAGAGTTCATAATACACAATACCGCTCTGGTCCCACCAGACACAAAGCATGGTCTTCTTGCCGAAGCGATTTGGCCTTGGTGTTGAAGAACCGGCTTCGCCAGGTGAAAGCCACAATTTTTTCCGCTTCGGGTTTTCAAAATAAATCCATTTTTCGTCACCCGTCACAATTCGATACAAAAAGGATTTTCTTTCGTGGCGTTGAAGCAGCATTTCACAAGTGACTTTGCGATTTTCCATTTGACGTTCATTCAAATCGTGTGGGACCCATTTACCCAGTTTATTGATCTTCCCCATTGCTCGTAAACGTCTGCTGATTGTTTCTTGTGACACATTTAATGCTTTTGCCAATTGCTGTTGAGTTTGAGTTGGGTCATTCTCCAATAACACCTGCAATTGCTCGTTTTAGCACTTTTGTGTTCTACCATAGCGCGCACTGTCATTGAAATCACCACTTTTAAATTGTCGAAACCATGTCTCACATGTTCTAATCGATGGAGCGTGTTCACCATATGTTTCTATCAGCACACGATGACTTTCAACAGCCTTTTTCTTTTGATTAAATAAGAAAAGTAATGCGTGCCGCAAATGTTCTTTTTCAGGCACAAACTTCGACATGATCACTGAACGATAAAACAAAGACGCTAGTGTTTGGCGGACTCAAC
>JAGDQP010056001.1:0-13023 GCA_022664845.1 Lepisma saccharinum
CGACCACTGCGTTCGTCGTCCTTCATTGACTCCCTACCATCTCAAATCCATTTCTGCCGCTCAAAAAGGGTTGTTCGACTTAATGCTGCATAACCATAAGCTTTCTGAGTAATTTTTTTTAGCGTCTCTGTTGCTGACATATCGGTTTTACAGCAGAATTCGCCCTTCTCATCCATTTCCACTTTCACACAGACTAACAACAACGGTAGGAACTAGTAAAAGTTTCCGTTTTACGTGAAGTCCGTTTAGAACAAGTCACAGCACTTCTTAAATTTGCGGAAAACATTTTAATTGAAATTTCTGTCGTCAATGATCTGCAGATTTAATCATCTTGAGACAAGTGGAGAAAAGTTTCACAAATCGGGGCGCTCGGATAGAACGGGGAGGTGTGTGACTGATCATGGTGCTATCAATCAACCAGGTGTGAGTTCAGTTATTTACTGGAGGCTTTGCAGGAGCAGTTTCATCAATTGGACTGGTGATGTCATGAATCTCTGACCCCAGTTTTACTCTTAAGCTTCTAGCCAGCACTAAGTTGAGGCTAAGTCATATTTTGAGCACGTTAAATATTACTTGACCTCAACTTAACGCTGGCTAGAAGCTAAGCGGTCGATTGTAAAACTGTGGGTAAGTTAACTTTGTAGAAGAAGAAGAAGAAATATTTTTGTACGCTTCCATCAAGTTTGTTCCTCATTTGGGGATTTGTTAAATCTGGACTGCAAAATATAAGTATTATTTAACAGTTATTTAGGTGTGATATATCATGGTAGTTGATTTGACCTTGTTCAACTTGCTGAGCAGAGCCATATTGAAATCTTATAACTTAGGCTGTTGGATAAAATGTGTGGGCAAGTTGTTGGACAAAATGGGACTCTCAACAGCTGAAACAATTGGAATTGTTGTCATATAACAGCAGCAACAAGCATTGTTTTAGAAATATTCAAATCTATTTTGCAATTCTTGTACAACTTCTCTGTCTTTCTTGAGTGGTTATAACTTTATCTTCCTGTATTGTTGTCTGTTCTCATAACTTCTGCACTCATAAACAGAGATTCTAGGTTTGTTTCCTTAGTCACACCAGGCAATTACCGGGATGGCACCTTCAACATGCGCCCTTGTCGACACCTTCCCGAATGCTTTCAGCTTCCCTATCCCGGCCTGAGCCTTAGATGCCTAAAGGCCATAAATAAAATTCAGATAGCTTCACGTTAATGATTTTCGATGTTTCTTAAATTTATTATTTATTTAAATGACTACTCGATTGGATGAAACGAAACAAACTGACTTTTTTTAAATGCAATTTCCAGGAGAAACTAAAACCGCTATATCCCTGTGTGGTAGAAGGATGAAAGTTTCATGGGAGCCAGTAAGTAGAGTTGCCATCTTTTCATGAATAAATTACGGGATCGGCAAAAAATACGGGATAATAGAAAAAAATACGGAACAAATCTGAAATAACTTATAACTAGTTAGGTTCTGTTTGGCTACCCGCACAATTTAGAACGTTCACAATAATTCTTCTCCTCGACTGGCGGGCAGAAAATGGATATTACAATTTTCTAGTCACAGTTGGCGTTAATAACATTTGGAAAAGAGTCCATCACGATTTCTTTATAAAAAATACTGATATGTTGAAACTGTGTGTGAATTTACTGCTCATAATACGGGACAACCACTAATAATATGGGACGCATATTTTTTTACCTAAAATACGGGACAGGTGGCAACCCTACCAGTGAGCATAGTGATTTGTTACAGTACACGCTACAGTCAAGTAAAGTTACACCTCTCAGTTTTGTCCAGCTTTCCTTACCAGCGATGATGATAAGTGCGTAAAGGGACGAGTAATAAGCGAATTGAATACTTTAAAAAAAAAAAATAATATCTGTAAGCGTACATAATCTTTAATATGGAAAACAAGACTTAATTTTATTGTATCAAAGCGTAACTTCCAGATTCCTTTCCTGAGGAGAAGCAGGGGTGGTGGTACTGCATGAAAAGCCTGTTCGTGGGTTGCTGGAGCTGTTAATTTTAATTTCAGAAACATAACCTTGGGTTTTGTATGCACTTAATTAGATTAACTCCCATTCGATTGGCTGCTTACAGCGGGAGTGAAGCAACTATGGACCTAATAAAGTTTCTTAACCTTCGCTTGTTTTCTCCTTCCACAATGTTTATGACTTTTTTAAAAGCTCTTCATGTACAAACTGACAAGAAATGGTCACGTTTTCTTTTTTTTTCCCCAAAAAATTATGTTGCCACTGAATTTGCGTCTTGGAGGCAGTGAATGTTTTGTGACACGCAGCCCAAACAACACTTTCTACTAGAATTTCTTGTTTTTACCAGTGATGCCAGACTCTTCTCTTAGAAATCTTCAAACTCAGAAAAAATTTCCCTTTCCTACAAAAAAAAAATCCCTTCATACATTTGTTCGTGTAGCATCACGTTTTTCCCACAGTGCAAGAAATGAAAATTGAAATTTCCTTCTACGAATACATGAAAGCAACACCTTAGCTGCACTGTAAGTGGCTTCCGATCAAGGAGGGTTTCACGTGGTCAGCGTACCGGGACTCAAAGTCGGGTCCACTCGAAGCAAAAGCGAGAGCATTAAGCAATCGGGTGATCAGCTTGAACATTAGATGTGGATAATTGAGACAAATTACATGATAAAATTAAATTATATGAAATGCGAAAATCCTGTGCCCCCGGGGCACAAGCCCCCTTCTGGCTGCGGACCTGGATATGGGATTCTATAATCTGTGCTAAATGTTAAAAACGTATTTTTCGTCGTTAACTCAGATATTTGATCGTGACAAATTATGAGGTCATAGCTTGGGCACCTTATTATCTTAATCAGAAGTTAATTTTTCACATTTACCGCTTCACATTACCGCTTATCATCATACCCAATTTGAAGATTTTAATATAGTTTGCCTCATTTTTTTTTTCAAATTTAAAAAGTTAAAGAAAAGACGCGACTGAACGCTAGGGTCTTCGGAAGTGCGAAGTCAATTCTGGAATTCGGAATTTCTTCGATTCCGGAATACTCAGGAATCCCGACATTCCGGAATTTCTACTTTCGAAATTCCAGGAGTCGGACGTTCTGAAATTCCGACGTTCGTAATTTCGAAATTGCAACATTCCGATATCCAGATTTCCATTCCGGAATACTTCAGAATTCCGTAGACCCTACTTAGTCACCAGAGAGAAACATGTGTGGAAAAATGTGTCTGTCTTGATTCGTGGTTGATTTTCATGAGAAGACTCGTCAGTAAATCTGGTTACTGTGGCCACCTAAATTAAATTTCTTTTTCAAAGATTTTTTTCTCCTTTCTGGTCCACAAGAATTTAAAAACATCGTGAGTGGATTGACTGGCACTAATGACAGGTCTTCCTTTCGATCGTGTCTTGTCTTTAAATTTTGTTGGTTTTTGGTCACCGTGGAAGGAAGAAGAGACGAAGGGGGTGGGGGCGTTATGTGTAATTGCGGTGTTACTTGTGTCGTGAGTGTTCACTTGTTTTCATTTTTATTCCAGTTTCCTCTACTCTCACCAACCACACACACACATACGAGTAGCAATTCCCCATCACAAACACCATACATTCACTTAGTTACGGCATTTATCACTGAGGAATGCCTGCTGTTTTACAAATCACTTCAAGGTCACATGTGTTGGACATACATTCGAGTGTTTCCAACTGTTGGAAAGTACAATAATTGACATGTTGGGAGCAATTAGTTTATTTTGTAAAAAGAAATTTAACTAAGTACCGTAGTTTAATTAGCATTTTCGTTTAGCCGCTGCTGGAGAAAACATATTTTCAACAATGTTCAGGATTTTTCAGTATTCTATTTAAGCTAATCAACAATTAAATGGTTTGATAACGGTGTTCGGAAGTGCGAAGTTAATTCCGACGTTTCGAAATTCCGGCATTTCGGACTTCCAAATACCCCTATTACATATTTGTATGTTATAGAATAAATAAATAACTCATCGATTCTAAGAGCGAGGTGTAAGACCAAGAATTTATCTTGTAATTACAGCTTCTAGTACTGTATTCAGTTCAAAGTTGGTACGAAATAAAGAATTAAAGATGCCTGAGGAATATAAAGGGTTCTTACAGCAGGGCAGAGGTTCGCAACGGAAGAACAATTCGCTCTTAAAATATTAATTTTTTGAAAATAATATACTGTCCTCCCCAAAAAGTCCGTATCGCGAGAGTAGTTTCTTACGTCATCACAGGAAGTGATTTGTGTTAAACATTTTGTGCATTACGTGTAAACAGTAAAAAACTTTTTCGACACACTTTTCTTAAACAATTTGTTCTAAAACATAAAAAAAAAGACTAAAACGAAAAGCATGGGGGAGTACATGTACTCTCTCATATACATAGTCTCTATAAATTCTTGAATTGGCGCACCCCATACTTTTGTTTTTAGCCATGCATAAACAAAATTAATTTTTACTTTTTTAGAACGAATTGTTTAAGAAAAGTATGTCTCTAAAATATTTTTTTTCGAGTTATTTCGGTCTTCGGATACTTCTTTCAGAAGAATTTTGTGATCCATATCCTAAAGTGTTCTGCAACCAGTTAAAACACAGCATCGTTGCAGGCTAGTATTTATTTTAGGATAAAAAAGTCCATATTAAAAAATGTTTTTAAAATATATAAATATATGAAAGTAACAGTGGAATATTGTATTGTCACCCGACTTAAGTCGCCGTGCAAAATTTCGTAATTCTATAACGTCGGGAAATGAGTTAAATTAACGTTGCAAGATTTGAGGACACCACGAACCATCGTGAACGAAAAGAATGTAAAAATGTTGAAAATGAGTTTAACGAAAACAAATCTTCATCTGACCGTGTAAAATTGTGAAGAAAGCGAAATTGGGACTGTGACCGAGATAAGGAGCATGAGACTTCTTCAGAAGGCTCAGTCGATTTGAGATGCAAAGTCCCCGGGGCTTCAAAGTATGTCTGGGTATGAAATGTATATAATTACGCCTACAATTATACTAATTCCACATAGAACTCTGAATTTGGAAGCGGGGACCGGACTTGTCCCCCTCCTTAAATACGTACCTGTGCATTGAATTATGTTTATAGTCTTTAGGCATCTTCGGCTCTGGCCTAATAATCCTGTAAAAGTACCACCTAACTTGTTTTTTGTTATTGAAAGTTCTCCGTGTTCAGTTCCAGTGTGATTAACGCACGTGTCTAGAAAGAGGAAACTGTTCCTTATAACTATTATGTCTAATGCTGGTCAATTCTTTGCAGCCGCCATTTTGATCGCTTATTTTCGCAGAAATGGGAAGTATTCTGAATGAACGAGGATTCCGATCCCTAATTGACAAATCGAAAAGTGATTAAAACATAACATAAAGGATGAGAGTAAGTTAGTTTGTCTTGGGCCAATACATATCTAACTAACCCTCTCTGAATTGTTTTGTTCTGGCGTTTTCTTATGGCTGGCAGCTTGGTCCAATCAGTAGGACGCTGAACTTCAAACAGAACGACCCGCGTCCCAGTCCGGCTTGAGGCTTCCATATTTTTCTTTACTCCTAGTATTGCTGAAAGCCTTGTGACATCAATTTTTATCAGCAAATTGCTGCAAATTTCCGTGCAGATAGGTTGCCTGGCCTTAGCCAACAATATAAAAGAATCACAGTGTAGAAAGTAGGTCGGCCTGGGCCTACATTTGAAACTTTTCGGCATTAAGTTAGTGTGTCTAAGGAAAAATAGTGGAAAAAAACTCAGTCGGGTTGGTCGGCCATTAGGTTCCAGCAGAGGGCCTTCCGAATGCTGCACAAACTGAGTTACGGGCTTTTGGTGTAGAACCATAGAACAAGGTACAAATGATTTATATACACTATGCATTTGATCGAATTTATGTGTCGGACATCTATGAGATAGGGTAGAGGGGACATAGGTTAAGTTGAAGGTGCCATCCCGGCATTTACCTGGCGTGACGGGAAAAACCTGCGAGAATTGTCGGCCACTAGTATCGAATCGAAGATCTTCCGAGTGGGAAGCTAGCGCCGTACCAAATGAAGTACTACCGCTGGGTTGTCGGTACTTCCATTTCATTTCATACCCGTAAAGGTGTATTATATACATTTACGCTATACACCTCTTTGATATTATTACATGAATGCACGTTTCAGTCTCTGTACCAGTTAAACATTATTTGCTTGTTTTCTTTATTTTCCGAACTTAAGTGAGACGTAATTTTTATGAGTCAGAAAATTCGTTGGTGTATTTTGTAATATGGAACAGTAAAATTGAAGTTACTGCCCTCGAGAATGTTTGGAGAATTCTTGATCGCTTTCCAACACACGAGAAAGAGAGAGAGAGAGGGGGGGCAGCGGTTGTTGAACTCAAGAAGTGTTGTTTTATGGGACGAAAAAGAAAAAAAAAACTGACCATCTCACAATATGGTATTTGCAGACGTTTATTTGAATATTATTTTAACATTCTTCTATCTCTAGTTTTATCCAGATGGGAGAAAAACGTTTGAGGCTGTCTGACGCTCTGATTATGTAAAACAACGTTCCTATTCAATGGAGAATTAATTGTTCATTATACGCAGTGCATAAATTAACAGCATGAACGCCATGCCGAACGTGAACTGGTTATGGGCGAGTGATAGGCCTATATTTTTTGGTTGTTGTGTTTTAAAAACACTGTTATAATTGGGTCGTATAATAATTTGCCAAAATGAAGTTAAACTAACACTTGCTGACTATTGATTATAAAACATTATTTTTAACACTCTTTTATTTTATTTTGCACTGCTTTGACACATTTTCGGTGAGAGTGCTGGTCACGGACTCCTCAGACTGTGCAGTAAGACCCGGATCACGCGATCGAACTTCTATATTATAAACACTAAATACCACTTTTCTGCTATGGTATAGTTATATTTGTAATTTTAAATTTGCATGTCACATTGAAATTATTTACGATAGTATAAAATTATAAATCAATAATATTAAAAAATAGAAAACTTTTTAAATACTAAAGTTTTAATTGAACTTTTATTTATGGCCCTTAGGCATCTAAGGCTCAGGCCGGGATACGGGAGGGGGAAGGTGTCGGTCAGGCCCTATGCATCCCGGATTAAAGTTTTAAGTAAGAAGAACTTCCATGAAACCCGCCAGTAAGGCTCTTGGGTGGGATTCCTCATTTTCCCCAGATTCCATTGCTCTTTATAACTTGATTCATTTAGTCTGTGTATAATTGCGTTTTCGAAAGTTGTGGTAGGGGTTATCAGCGTGGGGAATAGGGGAAACAAGGAACTTTGAACCTTGTTAAGACATTGACCGCGAATGGTGTGTGTTCACTGTCCAGCGAGGGAGCGACTCGGACAGTACGGAGCCCGACAAACAGCCCGTGAAGTAAGTGGAAGTACAACCTAGGTTCAGCTTAGATCCTACTGTCTCTAAGAAATTCATCCGCATTAGTTTTCTTAAAAAATAAATGTCACTGATGACACAGACTATCTTTTGTTGAAACTATAACTACACACTTCACGGGAAAAGTATCGTGTTAGAAAAGTTGGGAGACGTATGTTCGAGCATATGCCTTTCTTTCTCCTGCATGCGACGTTTATTTTCAGAATGTTCCATTGTCAATGACACGATGACCACTACTGATGGCAAATAGAAATTCTGAGTCGGCCAACGACATTTTTTGGAGGCTCGAAGCGAGGCAGGTTTTTAGTGTGTTTTCGTGTCGACTGTCGGCTTTCTCAAGGAGGGGACAGGAGCGCGGGGGCCGGTAGTCCAGCACGCAACCCTTATACTTCTTCCCTTTCCTTTTCAACTTTAATAATTCTACAACAGAGTCTTCGTGTAAATATGGCGCCCTATTATGATATCGACAGCAGACAACGAACTGTGTTTTGAGTTGTTTCTGGTAAAACAAGAAAACCAGAAAAAATAAGGAAAATAGTTTTAGAATTGTTTTTTTCCTCATTTCCTAAGAGGCTGTTTTGGCTAACAAATAACAGGTGGCCAGCGGGGTGTTAATAGCACGGAAAGTCGTTTCATGTTGTGGCAGTGCGTGCAGATGAGGGCAGAATAGAAGGGGGAAGGAAATAGAAAATAATTACTTTCTGTGTATTTGTGTAATAAGAAAGCTGGAAACTCCGAAATACGAGGGGTGTTCAAATGAAAAGGGACGAAACGACACTGTGGGTATAATCGAAGTCTTTATTCAAAAGTAATCACCAGAGGCCTGAGTACAACTATCCCACTGTTTCACGAGCCCCTGTTCCCTGAATTCCTGTGGCTGTGGCAGCGCCAGTCCTCCAATGTGTCCTCCAGTTCGTCGACCGAGTTGAAGCTCTTGCCTTTGAGATGTTTTTTTATCGGTCCAAACAGATGAAAGTCGCAGGGCGACATGTCCGGGCTGTAGGGCGGATGCTCAAGCTGCTCCCACTTGAATTGTCCAGTACACTTTGTGTGACCCTGGAGACGTGTGGACGAGCGTTATCGTGGAGCAGAATCACTCCGTCCGTGAGCAGTCCAAGCCGTTTGCTCTTGATGGACTTGAGAATATCGGCCGGTTTAACCCCTTCCACAGTCAGAAATCTAACACTTCGCTGTTCCTCAATCATCGGAGTGTTCAATGTGAACGCCATGATTTCCTCACACGCACGGCCGCGTCAATTGGACGGAACACACAACTGCCTGATTCTCTCCTGCGTCATGTGAGAGGCGCCCACGCATGCACACAACCACGCCGCACACTACATTCTCTTCCCTAGATGTCGCACTACGTTATCCCAAAGCGGCATATTCATATTTCAACCGGTTTGGTTTTTACGACGTTTCATACCTTTTCATTTAAACACTCCTTGTAATAACAGACTCCTATTAAGGACGCTTTGCGCTTACATACGTTTCGAATTGACACCATACTCAGAAGTTGCCTCGCACTTACGTATGATTAACGTGTACATTCATAACCAACTTCTTCATAATTCGCATCGATGAGGTGCGTACCGTTTTACTATTATTCTATATATGTACGAGTATATAGTAAAGGCAGGCGAATCCGACCATATAGTGTTTTTTTTTTTTTTTTTTTTTTTACTTTCGTCGCTTCATTCGTAGATAAAAAGCCTTCTAATTTTGCATGTAGTTTCACAGAGAAACCGAGGCGTTGCCTGCTTTCGAAAGTTTTTGATAGTGGTGGGCTAATTCGGACATATCGTATACACTGAAAGGAAGCAAAATTCGAAGTATATAATATCATATACTGTATTTCTTAATAAACCTAAAAAATCAAGTTTGGGACTATTAAAACTTTTATTATTGTCAATAATATGCACAAAACTGAAAATAAAAATCATATAAAATCATACTATACTTCTACACTCAGGGATTCACTTGGATACGAAAAGATATATGTGAAAGTGTTGTCAGTTAGACCTGTAGTGCACTGTTAATTAACACAAAACAAATAGGTCTACTATTACAAAGTTTAAAAAATAAGGTTGTAACTAAATATTAGTCCTCGAAAGCACAACCCAGTAGTATTACGTACACTTTCCACAAACAAAATTGTGTTTGTCGACTCCACTAACACATCGTTCACGGTACTACGCTTGACAAGAAGAACAACGAATCCAATCACCATACTTATTAGAAGATGGAATGTCTCGTAATGACTTAAACACAAACAAGCGTAAGGAAGTGAGAAAGGAGTCCTTGTGTTTTTCTTATTTTTCTTTTCGCCCTTCTCAAATACTTGTATATTTCTTACATACATTTCGAATTGGGAATAGACACTATTGGAAAATAATGTCTGGAATCGCTCCAGTTCCACTGGCTAGATTCGCTCTTTGAACATCGTAATACACAAAGATTCCCCATTCACTACTATTTAACGGAACAAATGGCAACTGTTATCAGTATCAACGAACTGAAATCAGTACGTTGCTTCGTTTAAATTTAGTTTCGTAGCGAAACTTGTATTTTTGTACGTAATAAGTCAAACTCCATCGTGCCACGCGCATGAATACATTATTTGTGAAACTCGATTGGAAAGATTTGAGGAGACAATCTCAATAACGCTGCTTGTCTGAAGCGATATTCAATCGTTTCGGTATATCTATTACATTAGAAATTAACTTTCTTCGTATTGTGAAAGAAATAACAATTAACGCTTGTTTGGTGCAAAGTTATTATAAGCAAGCTTACTCATGGTTGCAGTGAGATCAGTTTCGAGTTAGTTACACGAACAAGGTGAACCAGTCATGGTTTATTTTTGCCTTTTTGGACGCTCCTGGTAGTTTCGTCAGTGAAACAGATGATGGATGATGAAGAGTGATCATCGAGGGACTTTATTGGTGGAATATTCTTCGTTCTGTCATATCATACTCATCCTTTCCCCTTTCTTGACCTTCATGCATCGAGGAACCAGTGTTGAGGACAGCTGTTGAACAAACTTCTGTACGTGAGTGTGTTGAACATTACCATAAGCACTTGCAAGCTAAACAAAACAAAATAAAGCTAAAATGAACCAAATAGAATTAAACTTTCTTACAAGATTCTTCGGAACAACTAAAATATTGTTCAGAGCTGAAAATGCTCGCGCGCTATTGCGATTTGTATATTGTTGTGTAATATCTAACCATTCTTTAGAAACTTATATACATATTAAATGTGTCAAATGTTTTTATATTCTTGTTTTAACCTTAAGATAAACAAAAAATATTTTGCATGATAGTTTTAAGTCTGGTGTCGTATTCTTGTCGCAACTCTGTTCATTCATTAGCATGGATTTTTTCTTAAGTTATTCTGACGCATATAATGGAAAAACTAATATTTTACAATTCTAACTTCACTCAGCATAGTATTTCTTTTAATCTATGATGCCTCTACATACCTTACTTTTGAAACCAGTACTCGTTGTTACGTCGAAAGAGTCACGATGCTATTGTAATTGTAGTAGTGTGTACAAAGCGAAACAAAGCAAAGCAAATCATTACATTCATACATTTCACGCTTTCGGAAGGATTTTCTTTATATGATTACCTTATGTGGTGGAAAGCAGGATCATTAATATGTTGTTATATGTTCAACCCCACCAATGCGTGTAGAGTTAGAGGCCTCATATAGTCATAATCTTCTTGCAATGATTTTGACACTATCACATTCAAGGTAGTGTATTAGTAGAAATGCTAATTAATTGCGTATGATATTGTCATGTTCAGTGCGTGTCCAATAGAGGAAATCAGGGCAGGATCAGATCCTTTTATTTCGTTGTTGTATGAAATGTCGCTTTACCTATGTAAGTTAGGGTTGTTAATGCAACTGTGTAGACCTTTGATGTATAACGATTAACAAACTATTGATATTTCAAAATTTGACTAACTGTTATTTCAGAAGGATAAATGACTAACGTCATATTCTAATAACCACAGGCGTTACAGACCGATAGGCCCTGAGCCTGCCCAACGCCATCTGTCCGCGGGCTTCCACCTGAGTGCGGCAGTGTGGTCAGCATTGCGCGCCACCTGACCACGAACAGGCGTATTAGGGGCTTTCTAGACCGAGTTCGTTATTCACGTGACTCCCCAGTTTGCCTCACGGCGCTGGGTGGACGCCGAAAAGTGGGACTCCAGCCGGGAATTGAACCCGGGACCACACGGACATGAGCCCAACGCTCTAACCACTAGACTATAGAGCCCCCACTAACGTCTTATTAATGGTTAAATATTTATTCTGTTAAGAAGAGGGAAATAAGAAGACTTCAATATGCACTACTTACGAATATTTTAGGATAAGAAATCTTAGAAATTATTCCAGTATAGTGGCTACCATACTTTGGGTTTCCTTGAAGACAGCGGACTACACCAACCAACGAACCAAAAGCATTAAAATTGCAAATTGAAGGATACGAAAAGAAAAAGTTCCCTGAAGAGAAAAGAGAAGGAGGTAGTAAGTGACAATGGAAAGCGAATACTGGACAAATAAATACAATGAAGAATGAAAATACTGTCGCATTGAGCACTAAGTACAACTACCATTCCAAAGAACCAAAAAGAAATTCGTTGCTTCAACTACGAAAGAGACTACAGACTTTTTCCTTCTGCCTGTCTCTCAGTGTCAGACAAGAAGTCATCAGCGACCGAGTTTATGTTGCATTCAAGTTGTGACCTCCGCCTTGAGGTATGACCTTTGACACATAAAGTCACGTCATAAATACAAAACCACTGTGAATACAAAGAGTACTTTGTGTCATATTCTAGACAAAATAGGTCCCGACAGTTCCACGCATTTCACTTCCAAATGTTCAGCTTTCAGTGCACCTGACAACGCCTCCTCATCACTCAAGTCTTCTCGCAGAGTTTGCCATGACCTGCAGCGTAAATATAAATTTAGGGTTTATCTCAGACAATGGAAGGAGGACTTTATCATTTGAAGAATAGTCGGAAAAAATTGTAGATGCCATGATCGGGAATTATTATTATTATACGCAAGATTATTATCTGGGAGAAAGTGAAACTCAATACAGTACAGTCTATCAAAACGGCCTGTTCAACAGCGAAAGGAAGTATCTGATAGCAAAGAAAAAGGGGGCGGGAGCAGGATATTTCTTACGAAGTTATCACTGCTATCAAAATTTTGCTAGCATGCACTGAATTAATTCTCATTAATTTCAACTTCAATTTGAACACACAAACCGGCACAAGGACGTTGATTCGACGTGTAGAATTCGTCACTTTTGTCGAATCGTCCTCGTAAGTTGAAATTTTCGACATTTAAAATTGGTAATTTGCATGGAAATGACGTCGTTGGTCCAATTTTTCGACATACAATCAATGAAGGCGAAAAGACATTGTAACCAAACTTCGATCATTGTGTATAGCGATGAAAATATGTTGCAGAAGTGTTAAATAAACACTTTTGTGTTTTAAAAGTTGTAGTATGCATTATTTTCCCGTTTTAAGTGATATTCTGAAAGTCGTCACATTTTTGTGGAATCAAATGACGTCATTTGATTA
>JAGDQP010056002.1:0-13022 GCA_022664845.1 Lepisma saccharinum
TAACAGAACGATCGGACGGAATCCACAGGCTTCCTTTCTTCTCACCTTCTTTGGTTATAGCACGTAACCACTTTTTACGTTGTTCATTGTCTGCCGGAATTTCGTGAACCTTTGTTTTTGCCTTACAGAATGGTACGCAACGATTGTGCACCATTCTTTTCCTAAAACTTTTCGAAATATTCAGCTTTCCCTATACCAATACTCATGAGTTACTTACTAAAACGGATGAATTGTGCTGCCTCTAGCGTCGGAATTATAAAGCTAATGTTCACGCGGCAAACAATGCTTTTGAAGCGAATGGGCAGGCAGCTATAGATTCAGCAGGCGGTGGTATTTTTATACTAAGGATTTTTGTTTCGCATCAATAAACTCTGACCTGCCCTCAAAGCTGTTTACTAACCCTCTCTCCCCACTCCACTACCAGACAGAAAGGGAAACTACTCCAGCGCCAGACAATGTTTCTTTGTTTTGGAGAACTACTTGAAGATTCGAAACATTATTTTCTTCTCAGAGTCTAAATTTTCGCCGACTCCTTTCCCATCTCAATTTGTAACTCTTCAAAGGACCTTGCGGTGACTTCGCATGTACAGTTAGCAAATTATAAGCAGTGTGCGCCGCGTTACAATATTTCTATTCGGGCGGAGGGGAAGGATGAAATGATGGATAGTTCCAACAGGACAAACATGCCTAGGTACAGCAGTTTTGTCTTCTTACCTATTTTTATTTGAAATACTTTTCGTCTTTTGATTGGTTATATTCTAGTTAAATAATCAAGAATAGATACTGGTGTTTCATGTTTGTGTTTCTGCATTAGAAGCTAACTCTCGAATCACAAGTTGGAAGTCACAATTACAATCACACATAGAATAAGCAAGTATAATATTCACCTATTCACCTCCATCTGAAAGCTATATTGGACTGATCGATGTCTTTAAAAATTTAAAGAATATATGAGTGCGAAGGTTGGATGGGTCGATTTAATATCGATCATCCACTTGTTATGTAGTGCCCGTGTCACTCCATAACTCCGAATTAATAATTAACAAAATGAAATTTGAAAGAAGAAACAGAGGAGGACACATTTATTCAAATTAGGGAAATTTGGATAATGAATTTAGATTTGAGTGATTGATTATTTTATGTATTTTGTATGTCTAATAATTTAATTCATTTTCAGCTATCGCCTTACCGATACAGACTTGAATTCAGAAACTTCCTATTATTTTTTCTTTTTTTTTTCTACGCTGGTCAGCTCTCAGGCGGAGAGGAGGGGTTAAGAGTCGATTTCAGTTGCTGCCCCCAACTGAGAGAAAGTCGGACACACATCATTTATCGGTTTTATTATTATTATTATTTTTTTTTTCTGTGAAGTAGCCATTGGTCTCTATTCCCGCTTTTTTCGAGTTCGTTGCTCTTAAAATTTGAGCTAGAAGCGTCATGTGCGAACGGCGGAAAAATTTCCTATTTAAGACTGATTTCGCGCCAAGTCATAAGCTCAGTATTCTTCAGACACCTGATGTAGCATCGAGACGGAACTCCGTAGTACTTAGTTGCCACTAGTCACTCCTACAGTACGAAGAAAGATCTCTTAAGATGTAGCCTGAAGTGTTTGCTACGTCCGCTCTTTTTCTCCTAATTTTTAATCCATGTTAGAGCGATTCTACGAATAAGTGAAGCCATGTAGTAAGAAAGTTAAACATATAGTGAGCATTATTTTGTATATTAGTGCAATCAGCTCTTGGAAGGTATCCAGGGCCGCATGTAAGGGAAAGCAAAGGGCGCGCGTGCCTCCCAGGGATATCGCCAGGATTTTCAGTTTGGGGGTGTAAAGACAAAATTGGAAGGTGTAATTGAATCGAAGATTGCAGAAAGGCCCTATGTCCATTTTATCTAGTTTTGAGAAAAAAAAAACTGTATACACTATTGCATCAGTCTTATATTATTGGCCATTCGAAAGATTACACTAATAGCTATTAACAGGTACAGAATCAACAATGCAAGGTTATTAACAACGGGGAAATTATTATTTATTCTGCTTGGACTTGGTGTCTTTCTGCAATCAACAGGTAGCTAGTGGGAAAAAGTATTTAGTTTGTACTTGTTTATACATTGTAATGATGTGAACCAAAGTGCTCAGATACAATCAGTGTCTTGTTGAGAAAGAAAGACATGTAACCATGAAGTATTCTTAAATGTATAGAAGTGCTGAGAAGAACGTATTAATGAAAACATACAAAAAATTCTATGAACTATTATTGTGAAAAATTAACATAATCCGTACTGATGTACTGTTCAGCATCATAAATTGTCTATTGTGGCGCCAGCAGGATACCAAAGTTTGAGTAATATTATCCAGAAGTGCCAACTGTTGAGTGCAGAAAAGCCTCATGTCCTGGACATAGGGACCTTTTACACTCAACGAAAATTTCACATTCGGATTTCTCGCTTATTATTGTATATTTAACTATATTTAATTTGTGATCCCAACCTTCCATAGATTTCTACTACGATATCGTTGTCCATAAAAGTGCTCCAGACATGAAGAGGTATATTTGGATTATCTAGCCATTGCACAACAAAATAATCATTCATTGAAGGCCTCAACTTTCTCTCCTCTTGAACTGACAGTAATGATATTCAAACAGGCGTCATCAATGTAATTTGGTGGGAGTAGAGAAAGAGCAGACCACATCCTCACGTGCTTTCGGACATTTTCATAATTTTGATAGTCTTCTGTTGCGCTCAAAGCTTGAACTTTCCTCCATAAGCTTTGATTATAGTGAAAATTACAACCGGACAACAGTGACTGTGGAAAAACAGATTGCAAAGTATGCATTGTTCCCAGTTCGAAGTCTACTTTTGTTATGGAAAGGAGAGTCAGATTGTGACAAAGTTTTCACAAACTTCAAAAAGCGAGTGTATACGCTTTCTGTTTTATTAGGAAGTAATGCATAGATTACCGAAATAGCTGATGATGACTCAACAGAATTTCCAATGTCAGCATGGACGGTGTTCAGTTGTCAAACTCTTTGGATCAGCTGTGAAATGTTTCATCGGAAAACCACACTTCACTATTCTTCATTGCTGATTTCAGTCCTTCACAAGTAAACCAAATTATCCGTTCCCCTTCCTCTGTATTGTCAAATTGAAGAAACGAATTACCCATCCTCAAAAAGAAGTAAATCGTCAAGAAACCTCAATTCAATGATGTCAGAAACTTTTGATTTACAGTAAGCACCTTCCATCTAACAATATTCAAAGTTGATTTATTATTTGAGTAATTTGTTATATAAGTAACAAGGTCTAATCCTTCATCCAACATTGCAACATTTTCTGACGAGAAATAAATAATGAATTTTCATGGCTTTTGCTACTAGCTGTTGCTAACATTCGCAGCTTTGTGGCTTTTTGCACTCGTGGCTTTTGGCACCGTGGCTTTTAGCACATATTCAATGCTTTCAGAAGGAACTGTTCTTACAGTTAGGAGCAAAATGGTAAACGTGGCTGTCTCAACAAACATTTCGTTTATCGTTTAAAGTTTTCCTTATTTGCATTGCACATATTAAACAAAATCAGCTGATCTTCATCGAGTGTCATGTCTCGACTCTTTAAGAACAGATAAGAAAGTAACATACATTTAAAAAAAATAGACGAGGCTTTCCGTGGCACAATTTTCTAAAATTTGCAAATATTTTTAACTGACAACTCCTGACCTCGGTTCGGCTTAATTTAATAGTTCGTTAAATTTAAAAGTTTGAGCGGTGTGTGTAGAATATACATCTGCATCAAAGTAACATTTCCGGGAAACTGTTTTTCTCAAATCGATTTATTTTGGCTATGGAGCAGTGGCTATACAGAGTTACAAGCAGTTCGACCATTATGCCACAAGAATTTGTCACGTTCTTACAAGGCGTGCGAATGTTTGCCTTCTAGACAAATGGAAAACATGAATTCTTTGCATCTTCTAATGTAATTATTAAACCTTTACATCAATTTTCAGAGTCTATTTATACATCAATCAGAGATAGTTTCGGTCCAATGCAAGTTTCCATAAACATAGACTAATTTCCCATTAACTATTTTATGGGCTTTTGATAAACCCCCAGTAGCACATATGCAGTAAAAATATGTGGGTTAAACGTTAGTACCGAAACGTAATTTTAACGTTTTAAGTGTACCGAAATATCCGCCTGTTCAACGGTTTATTAGACAGTCAATAATGGTTGAGAAGAAACAGGTTGAAATCAAGAAGCGGGCGATGAAGAAACTGGTTCAGTTGGCCAAAACAAAGCATGGCTGCCGTCTGTTGGTATAAGCATTTAGCTGCATTTTGTCTTTCATCGTGATATACAGTGTTGATTTTCCAACAGTAAGTTATGCAACCGTCTCCTGTGAGGTTCGAAGCTGTAACCGTCCGCACTCGTCGTTCGATACGTTATCCCGTCATCCACGGAGTCGCCTTGAGAGTTACTACTCTTTTACAGTATCTGTAGTAAAAGTTGTGGTTTCACCATGGTGTAAAGAATATTATCGTTATTTCTATGCATTTTTACTTTTTTAACACTTTGAGCAGCGCTGCACTATTACATTTGTATTTCTCAATATGTGTAATATGTCGCCTTAGAAGAACGCTTATAAACCGAAATATATGTCATAGTTGAAAGCACTTTACATTAACGTCCTACTAACTAAATATAATGTTCGTTGAAATTAGTTTAAAACTCAATCTGTTTTCAACATGCAAATGAGAACATGAGAAAAAGTAGTTAATTTTATTCAATTCTCTTTTAAGGACAATTTTTATATAATTAACTCTCAAAGACACATATGAAGCGTAATATTGGGCACAGTTCAATGTAATAGTTAAAACGTGTCACATTAACGTACTATCAACGAAATCAAATTTTCGTTGGAATAAAGATTGAAATTCAACATGCAAAAGAGGACACAAAACATTAGATGATGTCATTCAATAAACTTTTAATTACAAATTTTATTCGATTAAAATAAAAAGAATCCCATGAAACGAAATCTATACCATAGTTGAACATAACAGTTGATTCCACGTTGAACTAACATTTTATCAACAATATCAAGCCTTTGTTGAGATATGATTTAAAATTAAATGTGCTTTTTTTTAAAACCAATAACGGTTAATAAACGAAATAAACCAAAAGTTAACGCTCAAAACACATTTGTGTACTACTGGGGTTAAACTACATTGAACCGTCTTTGTCTATATTTTAATAACTGTATCCATTCAGATAAGAAAGGAGAGATGATAATCTTTCCTTAAATCCAGATTTCAACCCTGCAACCCCCAAGTGTAAACTGAACTGGCGACAACTTTGATCAGGATGATCAAAGTTAACTGGAAACTTAAGTCTGCGCCGCAACTACAGTACCAACCCCTAATCACTAACCTTCACTAGCAGAGCATGGGAACTGCATAAGAATGCGTTTCTGAAAACATTTGAATTTGGTTCGACAATATGCTAAATTTAAACGCGTTTTTAACGGATTGTTAATATGTCAAATTGTAGCTAAAATTCTTTATTTTTTACGTTCTCTTCTTTTGTTCAAAATAGTTCATGGTGTCCTAAAATCTTGCAGCGTCAATTTAACCGGAGTTGTCACCATAAGTTCCACTGCCGGTAAATTAAGCTCTCATAGCTGAGACTTAAGTTTTCAGGTAAGAAGGGATGATTGTGACGGGGTGGGGGAAAATAACTCAGTAAATCGGACAAAAAGTGTAAACTCTGGGAAGCAAGCAAACTTTAGTTTATACGTACAAAATACACGTGGCCTTCGAACTAAAATAAACAACTTGTATGAAAACATTCTAAACAATAACTACCACGCCTTCTCATTAATTGATACTTGGCTCACCGATAGTCATATAAATTCTGAACTTTTTGATTCATGGCATGTAGTGTTAAGAGCTGACAGAAATCTTGCTTCCTCTTGTAAGAAATCTGGGGGTGGAGTTCTGTTGGCTGTAAATAAAAAAATTCGAGTGCAGCAAGTTTCCTTCCCTGATATCCCTGGTGTAGATTGTATTCTAGCCAAACTTTTTGTAAATAATGTTATTTGTATATTTGTGTGTGTTGTCCATATTGTACCTGCGTCTCCTATTCCGTACCACCAGAAAGCTGCAGTCTCCTAATAGGTGATTACAATATTTCTGAACTGAGAGAAACTGATTTCGATTTTCTTAACTCAACAACCTGCCGTGAATTATATAGGCCTAATTTGATGAATTTTTACAATTTAAAATCTTTCAACAATGTTAAAAACAAATATGGTAAAACATTAGATTTAGTGCTTTCTAACTTTCAAAGTGTTGTTTGTAACACATGAACATGACTCGATCGTTCCTGAGGATGTTCATCATCCTGCATTATTAGCTGAATTTATGTACACCAAGCGGATCAAAAATATAGTAAAATCACATACAATTGATTACAACTTTTCCAAAGCCAATTACGAGCAATCGTATCGTGACATTGCATCAGTTAATTGGGAAAGTGTATCGGACAGCTTAACTGTCGACGATGCTGTTGACTATTTCTTTAATACATTATATGCCATTTTCGATAAATGTACACCACGAAAAAGACCTAAACTAAAGTACCCTATCTGGTTTTCAAATTACTTAATTAAACTAATAACAAAAAGACATACCACCGTAGAAAATGGAAACAAGCAATCGGAGATGTTAGTTATCACTATAATAAATTTAAAGAATTACGTACTCTCTCCAAAAAAGAAATATCTGCAGCCTATAGAACTTTTTTTCGCAATTGTGAAACTGACATTTTAACTGAACCCAAAAGCTTTTGGACATTCATAAAAGATAAAAGACGAAAATCAGAATGCAATGTGCTAAATTACGAGGGACAGCAATTAAGTGAAGAAACCGCTATTGCGAATGCATTCATGAAACATTTTCAAGTAGCCTACAATGTGTCAAAATATAACCTTGATACTTCAACTGAACACAATTGTTCTGCAATTTTAGATAAATTATTTCTCGAACACATTGAACTGAAGGACGAAGAGCTATTAAAAAACTGAAACCTCGAACATCTTTAGGGGCTGATAAAGTCCCATCATATATTATCAAAGCCTGTTCTGAAATACTAAAATATCCACTACAAGCGATTTTCAATAAATCACTAGCAACCTGTGAATTCCCTGCCAAATGGAAACTTGCCGATATCTGTCCCATTCCTAAAAGTAGTGGCACGAGTAATGATATAAAAAATTATCGTCCAATTGCCATAATATCTGCGCCAGCCAAAGTATTTGAAATTATTATACATGAACGTATATACTCACACGTTCGCTCAATTATCTCGCCCTTCCAACATGGATTCTTGCCAAATAAATCGACTGTAACCAATCTTGTTGAATTCACACATTTTTTTAGCTAGACAAATTGATAATAGAGGTCAAGTAGACGTAATTTACACAGACTTTTCGAAAGCCTTTGATGTCATTAATCATGACATCCTACTTAGCAAGCTTGTAACATTCAACTTCTCAGAAAATCGTCTCCAGTTTATGTCTTCTTGTTTTTTTTTCTGTATTTGTCTAGTTCGTTACAAAAATAGTATAACCGAGGAATATGTTGTAAATTCTGGTGCCTCAAGGATCGAACCTTGGACCTCTTTTGTTCTTATTATTTGTAAATGACTTGCCTGCTGTCATAACATCCTCCAAAAAACTTGTTTGCAGATGATTTAAAAATCTATTGTAGTATTTCCTTCGAATTGGACGCGGTCTCCTTACAAAATGATATTAATGCAGTCTCCAATTAGTATAAAACAAACATGTTATTATTAAATATTAATAAATGTAGTGTAATGTCATATACGAGAAAAACAAACTATTTGAAATTCGAATACAAAGTTAATGACTCTCCACTAGTTCGAATAGATTCAATTACTGATCTTGGTGTAACCATTAAATCTAACCTCTCATTCGACATGCACATAAATCACCTTGTTAGCGAAGCTTACAGGAACCTCGAGTTTGTAATGAGGTTAACTAGCGACTTCTCGAATATTGATGTCTTAAAAACTTTATATACAGCGTATGTTAGGTCAAAGTTAGAATACGCAGCAATAATATGGGATCCTAATACACAGAAGAACTTTCGGCAAATTGAAATTATACAGTCTAAATTTGTACGATTTTTGACATACAAAGAAACCGGAATATATCCTAAATTTGAAAAGTACTTAGACCTGGTAAATAAGTACAGGTTACAATCTCTTGAAAACAGAAGAGTTCATTTTCTCTTAACTTTCCTACACAAACTCTTGTACAGTAAAATCGACTCAGAAAGCTTATTATCTGAATTAAGGCTGTATGTACCGCATAAAGTGACTCGACCGCGTAATGCTGTCTTCCACCTTTCTGCCCAAAGAACCAAAGCAATGGACATATCGCCTATTAGGAGAATGTGCTCATTATATAATTGTATACTTAAAGAATGTCCTGAGATTGATATATTTAACGTAAATATGAGAGAATTCCATTCTTATATAAAATAATGAATACTTTATGCAGAATATGTTACCATGCAGCTCCAAATATGTATGATACACCTATGTGTGTATGTAGAAAATGTCATATGTGTATGTTGAACACCACAATTAGGCTGTTAACCTGTTGTGTTCAATAAATAAATAAATAAATAATTTTCCGACGTCATACAATGATGAAATTGTGTACATAGACGTAAAAAGTCAGGTGACAATACAATATTCCATTTCTATTTAATATATATTAAAAGCATATTTTAATTTTTCTTTTTAATTCCGACTTCTTTATCCTAACATAAATACTAGCTTGCAACGATCTGTCGTTTCACTGGTTGCAGAACACTTGGGAAGATTTGGGTCCCACGAACACCGAAATAACTAAAAATGTAATTTAAAGAACTTTTTAAAGATATACTTTCCTTAAACCATTCGTACTAAAAAGTAAAAAATAATGTTGTTTATGGATGACTAAAATGAAAAGCATGGAGGCCAGGCTTTTAGTCGTGCATAAACAAAATTATTTTTTTACTTTTTAATATGAATGGTTTAAGAAAGGTATGTTTTAAAAACGTTTTTTTTTAAATTATTTTTTCAATTATTTTATCGAATTTCATATCGGCAATTCTAGAATTTCGTAAGACAACTTTTTTTTTTTTGCGGAATTGGATAATTTGTTGCCTTTGGATAAAATTCTATATTGATCAATGATCACACAGGAGCAAATTTTTTCTTTCTAAACCTTGTTATAGAATTATAGAACCTATACATATTAACCAAGAACGGAAAGTTTTCAGTAACTTACTGTACTTGAACTAAATTTTGAACTTCTAGACTTTAGGTGCAGGGTATCCTATTCCTTTTTGTCTTATCTGTCTATCTATAGGTATTTAATGATATTAACTCAGGCGATACCTGCTCTGCCGTCCAAAGGTTAAAAAGACCGTATGTGCACATTCGATCGAAATAGAGTTGTTTAATAAAAGGTAAACCCCATGAAGCTAATTTCGGTCAAATATTGCAGATGCTATAGAACTAAACGGTTCTAGAGCCTACTCGGGGGAAGAAATCGAATGGTGGAATCGAAAACTCGCGTTAACCGGTTGTTTCATATTAGCAATAATTCTTGTGCCATTGTAAGATGTAACAAATCGTTCTCCTCTCTGCAAATATTAGTTGTTTGTAGATACCAATTTTAAATAGTTCTAGGATCTACTCAAGAAGACAAGTTTAATTGTTCATTCTAAAATTCTCAGGATCAATCAACTGAAAGTCTCAGTTTTTCTAACCCTAAAGTGGCCGCTCGAATTTACTCGTCAGCCTCAACCTCGTTTGTATTTTGTATATTTTATACCGAACATATTGTGATTTTGTCTTCAAAAATGCCATGGATACTTTCGTTATTTAAGAGAATTGGAGTATTTCGTACAAGGAGAAGGAAGTATTGTAACAATGCTCTGGCATTTAGATTTTAAAGTTGTCATTTTCGGGAGCAAGAACAGTAGGTTTTCATAGCAAGTTTTTTGAAGCTGCCGTAGCTCAGTGGTAGAGCATTGGCGTGCCATTTCGGAGGTTGTAGGTTCGATCCCAGTAACTGACCATTAATATAACTATGTTGTTACAATCCTTTATGCCTAGCTATTATATATCTTGCAAAAATACCTATGACGTATTTAAAGAATAAAGTATTGCAAGGATGTACTCCGTATAAAATATCAATCTAAAATGCTGAAAATGAAGCTGCTCGTTGCTCAGATGAAAGCGCAAAAGTTCAGATTTTAATAGCAGAGCATCATTACATTATCATTACTTCCTTTAGTGAGATAGATTGAATGACTGATCTACCTAAACTAAGCCTGCGCAGACACGACCACTTTTAGCAATACACAGGATTAAATTGTTGAATGCTAACGAAGCGACTGCAGTGGTAAGGGTAGACGACTGAAACCAAGCATTGCCATTGGGTGACGCATTGCAGTGGCCTGTGGCTTGGGCAAGCTACTGCAATAGACGTGGATGATTGAGCCCTAAGGTATCCCGCACGCTGGGAACTTTTTGTCGCGCGACTGTTTTGTATCCCAGGCTAAATGCATTGGAGCGCGCACACTGCGGCGACAGAGACAGAAAAGTTGTCTCCAAGCAGGGAGATTATTCAAATAGGTACATTATTCGAAAGCAGCAGGGGTGTAGCCACGGGGCACAGGGGACCGTGCCCCCCAAAAGTGTGTGTGCCCCCCAAACGAAAATTGGAATAAAACAGTAGATATAATAAGTTTCAGGCACTCGGTACACGATACCTGTAGGTAAGTTCATCTGAAATAGCCCAGCTTGGTGGCTACTCAACCCATTTCAAAAACTATTGATATCTCTTAAGTATATAAGAATACTTCAAAACGTAAATTAAAGCGTATGCGCGAACAAACATCTATAGCACATTTTCAAATAAAAAAAAAACGAGTACATATTTATATATAACAGGAAACATTTGAGGCACAAAATGTTCATACTTTGCACAGAAGCGGACTTTAGTCTAATATGTCTTCGTCCAAAGTATGTGCCTCATATTTTTCCTGTTATATATAAAAATGTACTCGTGATTTTTTTATTTGAAAATGTGCTATAGACGTTTGTTCGTGCAAACGCTTTAATTATTTAATTTTTACACAAATCTATTAATTAATGGCAGCAATTTTAAGTATTGCCGCGCATGCCAAAATTTGTGTTAACAGATGTTTACGAAAAAATATAGTATCTGCGACTGGGCTACCATAGCACATTGAAACAAACAACATTCTTTCCTTTAAAATCCGCTTTATAATTTTAGTCCTCTGCATGAAAACCCCAAAACATAATCGAACTAGTCAAAATGGTATCCAAATGTGATTTTTGAAATAAAAACAATTCCGGTTTCCCAGGCGCTTTTTCGCCCGGAAGGGATTGAATATATCAAAGTTGATTTTTTGTCCACTATTAACATATCAAAGTCTGTTGAAGGTTGCTATATGCTTCTTTAATATTTTATGATTTTTTGAAAATCTAAAAGTTCGTATTTTATGCATATTGGAGGTCCGATATCTCTGGTTTAAGAAAATATATTTAAAAAAAATCACACGTTATACATTTATGCCAGGAGAAACCACGATAAAAATTTGAACTTTAATATTTGAATTTGAAGGGAGCTGCAAATTTGGTGGAAATTGATGGTGAATAATAATCATCCACGCCATGGTATGAATATTGCAGACTCTTTACTCTGGTGAGAGAACAGATATTTTTTTCACACGTTATGTAGTTATGTCAGGAGAAACTAAGGTAGAAATTTCAACTTTCATATTTGAGTTTAAAGGAAGTTACAAATTTGCAAGTTGGGTGGTGAATAACGCACGCGAGCGCTTTAGTGAATGTTATATTACCACCAGAGTGCCAAAGAAAGATGAGAATACGTAAAGCACATCCTGAAATATCTTTCTAAGAAAACTTATTTTATACATATTCAGTGTTCAGTTGGCAACATGGCTGCTCCGCATTTCCACCGTCATTTTTATTCCATTATGCAATTAAACCTTTTGGAAACGTTGCCATCTTTCTATGTGTATGTGTGAAGCGCTTAAACAGCTGTCTACATATCTTATTACTTAAGTATATCAATTATCATTACAGTAGTAAAATCGTTCTTCATAATTCTGATGGTAACAAAGAATATTTCTTTTAACAACAGTTCTTGATACGAGTTACCAATGCACGCACGAGCATTATTCATCCCCAATTTTCAAATCTGTAACTCCCTTGAACTCAAATATCAAGGTTGAAATTTCTACTGTAGTTACTCCTGATATAAGTGTATAAATTGTGGAAAAATTAGATTTTTATCTAATCTCCCATCAGAGATACGGATGTTCAATATTCCTACCAAAGCTTGCAAGAGCATCATTGAAACTCAAAAATTATTAAAATTCAAAATTATATCGTAGTTTCTTCTGACATAAATGCATAGTGTGAAAAAAAATACATTTTTATATTTTCTCTCACCAAAGCTGCTGGGCATCCAATATGCAGAAAATACAATTTTTTGTATTTTCAAAAAATCATAAAATATTAAGGAAGTATAGATATATATGCCTTCAGCCTTCCTGTATACTTTCAATATATACACTATAATATTCAGTACCTTCCGAGCGAAAAAGCACCCTGAAAACCGGAGTTGTTTCTATTTCGACAATCACATTTGGATATCATTTTGACCAGTTCGATAACGTTTAAGGTTTTTCATGCAGTGCAGAGGATTTAAATTACTAAGCAGATGTTATTGGAAAGATTTGTTTTTGTTTTAATATAATAGCAGGTATTACATTTTCCGTAAACATCTTCTAACGCAAATTTTGGTATGGATCGCAATACAAAAATGGCAGCTAATTATTAATCGGTTGGTATAAAAATAAAAGAATACCGGTTTAGATCTATTCGTATATAAGG
>JAGDQP010056003.1:0-13022 GCA_022664845.1 Lepisma saccharinum
CCACCTCGACTTCAATGAAATAGAAGCTGTTCTTATTTAGATACAAGACTTCGAAGCATCGACCATTCAGAAATGAATCTCGATTGAGGTTTTCGGTTGTACTTGGTGCTGAAAAGTTAACACCAGTAGGGAGCACAATAAACTTTATCTCATGGACTGAGTTCATTTACTACGATTACTTTAAGTGTGAAAAGGTGTTGTGATTCCCTCTTTTTTTTTTCTTCTTTTTTTTTCGTACAAAGAAAACTAAAAGCATACAATATATAATTTAAGGTAATGTAACCGAAAAAAATCAAGGACGTATGTTTTGATTTTGTGCAACTTACTGTTGATTCCAAAATGCGAAGAAAGAGAATTACATAGCGATTTGGTTTAGTGTTGAATTAATTGGGTTTGGTGATGTGTTGGATGCTGAAGTAAAGATTCACACTTTATTTGGTGGAATATTTGCTTTTTATACTTGGTTCTAAATCTATTTATGTATGGTAGTGTTTTTAATAAAGATTGCGGTACTTTACATTTTTGTTTAAGGGCTTTAACTTTTAACAATTTTTTGTCTATTTATCTTTTAATGTTCATATCAAGTAAGATGATTTGTATCGGTTCGATCCCAGCAGCCGATCAATCCCCATCCTGATTGAGGCTTTCCCAGGGTTTTTCCTTAGTCACACCAGGCAAATGCCGGGTTGGCACCTTGAACCTTCCCCTATTCCGGTCTGATCCTTACATATCTAAAGGCCTTAAATAAAAATTAAAAAATAGATGGTCTGTAGAATATTCTTTAATGCACTACTATTAACTATGAATGTTATTTCATTCTTCCATGTGTAATGTTAATTAATGTCTTAGATGACGGTTGTTGTGTAACTTAGTTGAACTTGTAATGTAAGGTATTTCCGCACCAGAATTGTTTTAAAAGTTAAAGAAGGAATAATTGCCTCTTGTATGAAGTAAATCACTCAGAAAATTGTTAGAAGATTTAAAATAATACAAGAGATTCCTGTGCGTTTTATTTACCTCAGTGTTGGTAAAAACCATGTTTCTTTTTTTTAAAAAAATCAGGTTTATTTGGTTTAAACCAGCTTTTTTTTTTGTTTAAATACTTTGCTTTATATTTATTTATATTACATATGGGTAAGTACAAAAAAAAGTAAAGCTATCCCCTGTGCGATAGCCACGCGCCGTGAACGGTGCATGGGGCATGTGGTTTCACATTTTCTTGACCTACGGTACGAAGTGAGGTGGGGTGGTCAGTCCCACGCTCGACCGCCTTTACCTTCCAAAGGCGCCCAGAAATACCAAGGACTCTGGTACTCAATTTGATAGGAGACTGAGTGCACCTCAGAGCGCCAGGCATGGGAACACTGAGAGAAAAGTGTCCTGGCCGGGGTTTGAACCCGGGCCGCCCGATTCGTAGTCAGATGCGCTACCGTCTGAGCCACGGTGACTCATACATATGAGTAGAAATAAGTTAATTTTCCTTAATGTCCTTATGCAGCAGCGGAGCTATGAAGAACGGGACCCACAGCTTAAAGTTGAATCCGAGCCACTACTCGGTTTGCACCTGAGAGAAATTGTCCTCCTGGACTCGAACCCGGGATTCAGTACGCCAAAAGTGACGTTTATACAAATAATGGAATTTTAAAATTACAAATTTAATATGTAGATATCATTCAAGCAAATTAAAACTAAAAAGTCCAATCCAAACTAATGTTGCTGTGATAAGCTACGGATGTAGTGAAGTACGTACCCAGAATTTTTTTTCGGGCAGGGGAGGGTCCAGAGCTTTTGCGGGGGTCCAAATTCAGTATGAGTGTAAATTTTACAAAAAAATATCGAAAATTTCTACTACTAAAATTGTAGTAGATTACAAATATCGGAATTTCAGAGGGTGTTCGGACCTCCAGAGCCTAACCCGGCGTGCATCACTGGATGTAGTCGATAAATTTTGCCAACTTCTATCAATATATTTAAGAAAAGTTAACTTTGGCTTCTCTATGAAACAACAGACATTACAATTTGGTTTCGTTTCGTTTGTCTAGAGTTAAAGTCCTTATGTAACAGCAAGGTTATGAAGGACAAGACCTACTGCTTACAGTGGCATCCGAACCACTACTCGATTAGCACTTTTGAGAAATTATGTGGGCCCCATCGAGAATCGGACCCGGAACTCATTGATTACAAGGCGAAAATGATATAAAATTAAAGCAGATGGTTTAATTGTCACCATGAAGTTTACAGTATTTGTGGTATTTTTTATTTATTTACTTTATTTTATTCATTTTTTTAAAACCATTATTTTTAACACCTGGTTTAAACCACCCAACCCTGATTTACCTCGACGGAACATTTCCTTACTCCAGCACGGATAAATCCCCTCGCTCGTAATAGCCGTGGAATGTGGTTTGTTTCCTTTATTGGAGCATTTAAACCCTTGGTGTCAATCCTATTCCCCAGTAGATAGATACTAATTGACAACTTCCACATTAAGGCTTTACCAACTTAGATGACTACCCATAGAGCGGAGTCATTTACCAGTGATAACACACGCATGAAATGGCAGTGCAGTAGTTTTCTCTATGGAATTAAGCATAGTGTGAAAGCTGACATACAAGTTATGACGCGGAAACGAAATATAAATCGTAATGTAATTCCTTTTTTCGTTGAGGATTGAATTCTGTGTAGTGTAGTAAGGTTTTAAACTTGTGATTAGCTAAGGGTGTGGGTGCCCGTAAACCTCATTGATTTAAATGAAATTGTGAATTTAATTTTTAAGGCCTTTGGGCAACTTTGGCTCAGGCTCGATGAATAATGGTGGAAGAATTGGTTGGATGAAGGAAGTGGGAGGAAACGGGAGCACCCGAGAAATCCCACGCGCACGGTGTTTGTCCACCACAGGCGGCAACTCAGGATCGAATTCGGGACCCTGTGCACCAGAGGTGAGCGCTCTACTACTGAGCCACCGCGGCCCCAATATATAAAGTAAATGAATATTAAGATAACGATGCATTATTCCATTCTATTTTGTTCTGTTTTTGTTATTTTTAATTGATTGCAATTTTGTTTTTCATCTGTCAGGAGTACGGAGAGAAGTTGGAGCATAAGTGGTATCAATATGCCTTCAAGAGAGAGCCCTAAAGTAATGTGTGATATTGAAAATTCGTTTAAAACAGAGCATACTGGAAATAGCTATTCACACACGGCGTAAGTAAGATTTTTTTGTGATTTTACTTTAATCCGGAATTGTTTCGTTTGTGCTCTAGTAGAGAGTTTGGTCAGAACCAACTTCCAGTAGCATTTACAGTTTTATTGGGTTCATTACACATATACTACTATGTGTTAATTTGTGCAATATGGGGAGGTTTTTATATTAAACTTACCCTAGAGGGATCAAGGAACAGCTTCAAACACTGATTCTAGCAGGTCTTAAGGCTTTTCGGAGAACACACCATCTTCTTTGTCAAAGGTAGGACAACATTTAAAATTAGCCTTGAGTTAAGAAGATATACCTGTGTGTTTTAGTTCTAAGGTCGTGGTACAAGTGACGTTTCTTAACTTTTTCCGGGTTCTGCTCGTGCAAAAGGAAACGGTAATGGAAACCATTCTGCTTCAAGTATACCTCTATCTAAATTCAGTTTCGGGTGTGTATGTATAACCTGATTTTTTTTCTTTCTTTTTTTTCTTATTATTTGTTACTTTTTACCTGTTGTGACAGATCTGTCTGTTTTTTTGCATCTCTGATGTGTTCCCTGATTCTGTTTTTATATTTCTCTTGGGTCATTCCGGTTTTTCTTTAATGTCCCCAGGCAAATGCCGGGATGGTACTTACAGACTAATCCCTGGTCGACTACCTTTCAACATCCTCTCCACTCTATCCCGGTCTGAGCCTGAGATGCCTGGACCATAAATGAATTCAAAACTTCTTGGTCATTCTGATGTACTATCACACTCGGAAGTTACTTCATAAACACGCGAGACCTCATACTTAAGGACAAAATAACTTTTGTACGGGGTGAAATATTTTTCGATGTTATTTGGTTGTTGTACAGCAACTTTGAAATTCTTACTGCTGAAAAAATTCATCCTTCATTGTATCTTCGCACTATGGCATCCTGACTATTCGGAGTGGTTCCTACATTTAAGGTCTTTTAAAATAGTGTAGCTTGTCTTATCGAATTCGGTTTTAACTCATTCATTGCCTATTTGTAATGTTGTCAGTTCTTTTAATTTGATTTATCTGTGTCTTTTAGGCATTTCAGACTCGGGAATTAACTAGAAAACCTCTTTTGAAGGTGTTCTGAATAAGTTAGGGCAGTGTTCCTCAAACTATGGCCCACGGACCACAGGTGGTCCTCGAGACCTGCCCTTGGACAGGCGCAGGGTAGCGCGTTGAACCTACCAACAAATAAAACAGGTCTGCACTTGAAAATAGTTTGCGGAACACTGCGTTAGGGTAATTTCAATAATTACATATCTACGCTTTGAGGGCAAATTTATAGAAATTTCTATAACACCTTAACGGGGTGGGAAGTCCTAAAAAAAATTAAATTATCGACGATTAGCGGTTATGCATTTCGAAACTATCCGTGTCTTCTTCAGGCCGCGAATGAATGCAAAATCTGTTCATTACATACAAGCATAAAAATAACAGGAACACGTTAAAGACAGAGCCACCGGAGCTCAGTGTTAGAGCGTTGACGTAGCATTTAGGGGGTCGTGGATTCGATTCCAGCAGCCAAACATCCTGACTTACGTTTTTCCAGGGTTTCTCCTCAGTTACATCAGACCCTGGTCGACACCTTCCCGAATCCTTTCCCCTCCCCTATCCCAGCCTGAGTCTTAGATGCCTAAAGGTCATAAATAAAATTCATCAATTCACAGTAATGAAAGATTTTAATGACATTACGTCGAGTTTATTTATGGATCCCAGAAACTTTAAGGCTTGATGCCTGGTTGAGTATAGGCTTTTGAAGGTTTTTTCCTGGAATTGTGGCACTGCACCTTTATTGAATGTAAGTAAGCAAGATTTATTTTGCCATTGTCCCAGTGCTTTCGCCAGTCATGTTTAATCGAGAGGTCGCAAGTTCAGATTCCGATAGGAACATATTGAATATAGTGATTCGGACTTCACTTTAAGCTGCATATCTCATCTTAAAACGTCATCTCAATCTGATGGAAAACAGTGGTGAAGCACCATTACTTCAACTTGACCAGAGACTTTCGCCTCGTAAATTGCCCTCAGTCAGAACACTGGGTCTTCATTATTGTTGTCCAGTACTCAGTGGGTGAACATAGGAATTGCGCTTCTTGTTCGCCAACTATTTAAATTGCTGTCTTAACCTTAACGAAGTTTTAAAGAGTCCAAACTGTACGGTGTCGACAGGCATCCTGGCAACGTAGAGGTTAGCGAATGTTTTACTTGTGTTCAAAGACAAGAATATTTTTCTGCCTGGAATATAAGTAATAAGGTGTTTGAAATTGGCGAATCGTAATTTTGATTCTAGTTTTGGAATGGCAGTTTTTGTCACTTCGGAAAACCGGAATTCAGCAATGTTAAAAGTTCCGAGTTCTGGGGTTAACCAGCTTTCCGGCATTCACATTTGAATTTATTTTATGGCCTGTACGCATCCCAGGCCGGGAGAGGATAATGGAAGGAAGTCACCCAGGGCCTAGTTTTGTAGGTACTATCCCGGCAATTGCCTGCTGTGACTGAGGGAAAACCTCAATCAGTATGAATGGCGGCTGGGATCGTTCCCAGGACATTTCGGTTGCTAAACCAACGCTCCACCAACTGAACCTACGACAACACGGTGTGCGATATTCACGTAGTATGATTGAAGAAAACCAGATAAGGTCTCAGAATACCTGCTCTTCAATTACTCCCTAACGCAGGGCCACTACGTTTGGTACTAATGTTTGAGTTTTGATAATTTCCTATGACAGAATTTTTGTAAGCTTAATTTATTACATGTCACACGTTAAAGTACGATATTCATAATAAATATATGTCTTCTCTTTAAAATTCTAGGTCTCTTGTAGCATCGTTATGTGAGCTAGTTAGGCCATTCTATTTGGAGGAGGTGGTGGCTCCTTCTTACATTCAAGCGCTATATAGCCAGGACGACAAAATCTTCCTTCTTCATAAGGGCGCAGTAAGTACAGGAGATTTTTGTTCATCTCTCTTGCATGGCATGTTACTTTCGATTCAGAATTCGTTTCTCGACCAGAAATGTTATTTTTAGGTATTCTTGTTTCACGCTTGGCTGCCCTGGCATACATTTATTCTCCTACCAAAGCAGCTCTTAAAAGAAGGAATCAACTTCCCAGAGCGTAAAAAGCATATTGGTTGGATCATTGCTCGAAAAATCCTGGGCGTCAGGTCGCCATGGCAACTGGAAATACGAGCGCCTAGCTTTCTTAAACGTTAGTATTCCCAATTTTTACCTGCCAGACGTTCTGATTTTTGTGCGCTTGGATGGGTTAAAAACAATTAAAATAAATTCGTTATAAAGTTCAAGGTTTCCAGTCTCTCTTGAACCTCAACTACATTTAATTCCGTTGAGTTATGAATGTTATCCGTTTACATCCCTTGTATACCCAGACGTCAGCCAGCGAGTTACAGAACAGCCAATTCCTTTGTAAAACTTCACTTACATTGTACTCAGTGCTGTAATCTTTGAAGGATAGCCTGTACACTAATGTAAGCTTGTACTTTTTATACCAGTAACTATAATTTAAGGCCAAAACATGTAGGCTTATGCATCAAATAGTATTTATAGTATTGTGCCCTCTAGATCAGAAATACATTTTTCTAGCCCTGTGTTATAATTTACGTTCGCAGCCATCACACTTCTTAAACCAAGCCGCCGTAGCTCAGTGGTAGAGCGTTGGCGTAGCATTCGGGAGGTTCAATCCCAGCGGCCGACCATCCTGACAAGTTTTTGCTGTCACTCCAGGCAAATGCCGGGATGGCACCTTCAACATAGGCCCTGGCTGACACCTTCTCACACCCTTTCCCCTACCCAATCCCAGCCTGACCCTTAGATGCCTAAAGGCCATTAATAAAATTCAAATTCTTAATACATTTGTGCCTCGGCATAGGGCAGTTATACTTGTTTTATAAAGTCTTTCCAAGAAGGTAATTGCTTTTCTATTAAATCAGATCGCATTGAATCTGTTTAATTTCTCAGAAGTGCATTGCGTTGGCTCAGTGGTAGAGCGCTCACCTCTGGTGCGTGGGGATCCCCGGCTCGTGTCATATGGGTTTTGTGGTGAACAAACACCGTGTGCATGGGTTTTCTCGGGGTTCTCCGCTTTCTTCATTCCACTAATTCTCCTTTCATCATCCATTCGGCCTAAGCCAAAGTTGCCTAAAGGTCTTAAATAAAATTCAACTTCACAAATGTTTATGTGACATAAAACTGAAGCTGCTTTCGTTTAGGGACTAACCTCCATCAAAGGATGAATGCCTATAATGTAAGAGTACCACAAGAAAATGTTGTATTCTTATCAGATATAAAATGGCAACATTTTAGTTGGGTGCCTGAGTGCAAGTAAAATTTTAGACTTACCAGCTTTAAAGCGACCGGGTAAATTTAAGGTTCCTGAACACAAAAAACTGAAGTCAGTTCGTCTAAACCTTCTCTGGTTGAGCTGCGATTCTACTAACAATCGCGAAAGCTCCTGTTCTTTGATAGTATTTTAGCCACGAAAGCAGCTGATGTACCCGCCTGTTGGTGCGGGGTGAGTAAACTATGTTGGCAACTAGTATTTATCAATATTCTATTAGGTTCTGTTCGACTAAACTTGGGCTTAAATGTTATCGGTACTGTCACCAATCAGCTTAGCGACACCGAATACTATGGATTCGACACTAATATCGGTCATTTAGGACATTTTATTTTTCACCGGTTACCACCCCCATCCTAATGGGGGTTGAACTTCGACTTAAAGGGCATCGAAAGTGTCACAATTCATCTCAACGACCCCAAAAACTGTGGATTCGACACTAATATCGGTCGTTTTCGTTTATTTTTACATTTCTCCCTTTCCCGTAGGATGCTAGAAGTGTCTTATCCTCACGGAATTTCTATCCAGGTTGTAAATTGTTCCAGAGTTATGCTGGAACATACACACATAGATACATCCATTTTTTATATATGAAGTGATGTACAAAGAAAGTGTGTATATAGATAGATAGTAATGATGTACGGCTGTGAAACTTGGACATTGAATGCGCAAACAATTCAAAGATTAAGAGTCACACAAAGAGGAATGGAGAGATGCATGTTAGGAATAACTAGAAGGGACAGGAAGACAAATGAATGGATTCGCGCACAAAGTAAAAGATATAATCAGGACTGTGAAGAAGATGAAATGGAGATGGGCTCGGTCACATAGCTAGACGAACAGATGGAAGATGGACGACAAATGTACTACATTGGATTCCTAGAGAAAAGAAACGACCGAGACGACGTCCAAATGCAAGATGGGTAGATGAAATCAAGCGTTTTTCAGGAGCTACATGGATGAGGATAGCATCAGACCGAGATATGTGGAAAGAAACGTGGCAGGCCTTCATCCAGCAGTAGATAGAAAATGGCTGAATGTGATGAAGGTAAAATTATGTTATGATGAAAGGGATTACTTACAACTTGTTGTTCTATAGGTGAACAAACGCACACACTAACACTTATAAGTACAGAAAACTTGAATATTTCGGTGAATTCACCTTCTTCTTGCTCGGAGATTAACAGACATCCACATGAAGATAGAATAAAGACTAAGATGACAGTGGCGCCACGTAGCGGAGGACGCAACACGCTGTCTGTGGGCTTTATTCATGGTTTAAACGCGAAAAAGTATCGTGGCCTTAACCTTCAATAACTCTAAAACACCCGTTTGCTCTGTATTTTCAACTCTTTCTGTTCAACAATTGCCTTCCGAACTTGCACACTGTACAGTTGTTAGTTCTTCCACGCTTCGCAAATTCATTCGCTATATAACAGTCAATTGTTCTCTAAACTTGATGTGTCGTCCGCTACGTGGCGCCACTGTCGTCTTAGTCTTTATTCTATCCTCACGTGGTTATCTGTTACTCTCCGAGCAAGATGAAGGTGAATTTACCGAAATACTCAAAATTTCTGTACTTATAAAGTGTTAGTGTGTGCGTTTGTTCACCTATAGAACAACAAGCTGTAAGTAATCTCTTTCGTCTTATCATAATGTTACCTTAAATTGCCCTCTGGCTTTCCTTTGTGTTAGTGATATAGTTTACTCACTCCACATCAACGGGCGGGTACATCAGCTATATATAAAATCTATGTCTGTTTGTTTGCAGTAGTATTAGTAGTTCTTGTAGTATAAGTTGTAGCATAAGTAGTAGTTCCGGTATTAGGAGTAGTTGAGGTATTAGTATTTGCAGTAGTAGTAGTAGCAGTAGTATTAATTGTAGTAGTAGAACGACTATTAATATTGTCAACGTATTTTACTCACCCCGCATCAATGGGCGGGTACTTCGGCTAGTTTGGAATAGAAATTATTGGCTTTCATTCTTTTTAAACTTTGCCTTTTAAATGTTCTCCAGTAGATACCACGTACAGCTTGAATCAATTCGTAAAGCTGGAGAATGTCTGCTTTGAACATGCCTTTCAGTATCTTTTCAATTTCCTGCGTTATTCATTTTCTGAGATCTTTCCGTGTCGTTGGTTTTGTAGTGTATACAGTACTTTTCAAGTGACCTCAAAGGAATGAGTCTGGAGAAGGATGATCAGAAGAAAGTCATGGCTGCCTCAAATCTAATTAACTAACTCTATGCCTTACCGAACTCGCAAGTTCATCGCCACAGTAACAAGCGTTCGCCATTGGATTCTATCCTGGGCAATATCAAGCCAGTCTTCTTCACAAACACCTACTTCTCAAAGATCCTTCTAATATTGACCTCATAATGACGTATCGGTCTTCCCAACGGTATCTTTCCAACCAAGATAAAATATAATCTTCCTTTTCTCCCCTTTCGAGCTACATGACCTGCCCATCTTAGTCGTCGCGATTTCATAATTCTTACATCTTGTGAATCGTTCAGTCCGTGGAGTTCTTCATTATGCAGTCTCCTCCATTCTCCAGCCAAATATCAAACCCTTCAAACAAGTTGCGCATAGCAGTCATGTTTACACGGATACCCAGTGAAGAATATCGATGATTGCTTCTCCTAAGGTGATACTAGCATTCGGGAGGTTGTGGGTTCGATCCCAGCGGTCGACCATCCTGACAGGTTTTTCCAGGGTTTTTCCTTAGTCACACCAGGCAAATGCCAAGATGGCACCTTCAACATAAGCCCTGGTTATGCCTTCTAGAATCTTTTCTCCTCCGCTATCCTGGTCTGAGCCTTAAATGCCTAAAGGCCTTTTAAAAAAATTCAAATTCAAAATTCCTAAGGTGGTACAAGTTTGTTCTTCCATCATGACGGAATAGTGTGGAAGGGTATGTTACATGCAGTAATTTACCAAAAGCCATGCTACGTGGAAGTTAGTCGTCTCAGACATTGTTATAATATTCCAAAGAACATATGGCGTCAGTCCTTGGGAAAATTCTGATGTGCTACATCGCGTTTTCATGTTTATGCAAGAGACGGGTATCGCAAGCTCTATTTGAAATGATCATATTTCCTAACTGTTTTATGTTGTATTATTTTATATATTGCGAAGGTGCTTTTACAGCTTTTTAGTTTTTAACTTTATATTACGAGGACCTTGAACACTCCATTTTTGTTTTACTCAGCTTCTGGCTTTCTACAGCAGAATCATTTACTTTATTGACTTAAGACCTTTTACATCTTCAGTTTCTATTTGATTTTATTGTGTTCAGTTTTTAACAACTAAGTTTAGACGTGATGAAAATAAGGGGCTTCCCTATATCAGGACGGGCATAAGCCATAGTGCTGTTACCGCCCATACAATTAATTTTATCTTTGCGTGGATTTTTTTTTTATTCACACTCTGTTTAGGCGGACCAGTGTCACCATCTCAAATGGAGTTCTCCCTCATTTTCCTCAGTCTCATTTATGAATGGCGGAATGCCGGAATCTAAAATTATCTTGAGCTCCGAACCACGTCGCAGCTTGAATCTAGTGCACATACCTTGAAGTGAGGTTACCTCATACAGAGCATGCCCGTTGCAAGTCCCCCGATTCCATAGTAGTTAGTCTGCGGCAGTAGGCCATCGGCTCGAAGGTCCCGGGTTCGAGTCCCGGCATGGGTGTGGATTTTAACAGCTAAAGGCGAATCGTGACGAGTCGAAGTTCAAAGTTACTAGACTGGCCAATATAATAATAAAGTTTACCAAATTTTTTTCCACAGTAATGTCACACCGTTACCGACTGAGCTACTGAGGTCTGTACACAGCTTTACATTTACATGCATTCACATTTTATTTTTTAAATCAACGAAAAAGCCCAATAAAACCCGCAAAAACCGCCTGGGTCCAGGTGTTTTTTGTTTTTTTTAAACTCTGTCAATACCCCTTGGACGTTGCGTTGCAGAGCTGTTTAAGGCTCGTGGACATTACATAAAGCACAACAGATGGTGGCGAAAAGGTCTCTGTCATGAACAGGGTTAAAATACTTCAAAACTTTATGGATAGTCAATTCAGATTTGAAGTTTAGGTGTATTGGCAAAGAGTTCCTGTTCCCTACTAGCTTGCTGTATATGTTTTCCGTAGGATTCCTCCGACAAAGGCAAGCGAACAACCTTACAGGGGTATCAGCAGTGCTCTGTATATAATTCAAAAAGTTAGGGACAAAGATGTGTGGTTATGAGACTGAAAATCTCCAGAAATGACAGTGCCAATGCTGTTATTTTTAGTAGGTATTTAAATATCTTGGTACGTGTGTAAACTTGTTTATTTTTTATTTTTTTTATTATATTTACAGAAAAAATCCTCGCGTAGTTCAGAAGATGAACCATCCGTTTTCTACACAACTTACCAGTCAGGTAAGCGCATTTATTTTTTTTTTCTTCCATAATCTGTATTTTCAATAAATAACAACACACTTTTCTGTTTTCAAGTGCATGAATGAAGCATTCGTTTTTGCATGGAATTTCACATTTACTAATGTGGAACTGGCCGTTGCTACGCCATTGTTTTGGTCACCTAGCAACAGATAATACACTGTCAAGATGAATTGTGTAGTAATTACATGCCAGTGTCGATACATATGGAATACATTAGAGACTAAAAGGATCGATAGATGACAGCACGTGTCACTTATGTTTTACTATTCTAGTGTAAGTTTATTTATCAAGATTTTCTGTTTGTTTCGTAATAATTCAATTCTATTTTTGTTTCTTTGCTTAAGAAAGCATTCGTTTTTGTACCAAAGATATATATGAATGGTTTATGCTGTTTTTATAATGTAATTTGATATTATTAACTGTGTGTATTTGGTAATTTTCCTGATTATTTGGGTAGTTAGTTCTGTGATTTCTTGCCCAGAAAGTGATGTTTAATGGAAGGGGAGTAAATAACTTTACTAATTGATGCCAGTTTCTCATTGTCTTCTACAGTAAATCTAAGGTATTCCGAGAGTATATTCGCAGCATCACTTGGCACTTGGACTCTACTCACGAATTAAGGGAGCACAGCGTATATGCTCGCGTAATGTCCTTTTTTTTTTTTTTACTAATATTGCAACGCCAAAATACGGGTGCGGACTTTACGCGGGTCGTTCAAGAAACCGCGCCTTTTTTCATCATTGATTTTCGATATAAATTGCACTTCGAACCTCCTATGTAATACCGATAATTAATTGAATGAAAATCAAATGAAGTTTACGGCAGTATAACCAAATTTGTGGTTGTTTAAAATCAATGAACTGTATTTTTCCCATACTGTATTTCATGCACACCGCTTGCTATCAAGACAGACGAATTAGCAATGATGAAAAGAAAGATTGAAATAGGTCTATGAGAAAGACTTCGTTCGAGGGAGGAAGGAGGGGAAAGGAATGTCAATAGAAAATGGTT
>JAGDQP010056004.1:0-13022 GCA_022664845.1 Lepisma saccharinum
ACGCGTTCTTTGTCCCCTTTCTTGTACAACAAAATGATAACGGCATTGTTCCAACTTCTGGGTATTTCTCTCTTCCTCAAGCACATCGAGAATAATTTAGCAACTTCCTCTTTCATCTTTTCACCTCCCCATTTAAACATCTCTGCTGTGAGTCCATCTTCTCCTGGTGATTTTCCGTTCTTCATCCCTCGAAGTACTTTATCCACTTCTTCTTTCATTACGTCTGGGACATCAGCATCAATTTCTTCTGAATCTTCATTTCCTAGTTCTTCCTCGGAGTAGTACAATTCTGTGTAGAAATTTTCAAATATGTTTATAATTTCTTCCTTATTTCGTGTTACGGTCCCGTCTGGTCTCTTAACTGCAATTATTTGCTTTTTCCCTATCATGAGCTGCTGTTTGGCTTTCTTCAGGCTCTTGTTTTCCTCGATTGTATTTTTAACAAGATTTTCGTTATATCTTCGTACATCCTCTCTTATTTTCTTTCTTACGGTTTTATTTAGTTCTATGTACTCAATCCTCTTTATGCAATTTTCCTCTTCTTTCATTTCCCTTCTTTTCTTCATCAAGAGCTTAGTTTCTTCTGAGATTTTGCTCTCTTTTTTCTTTCTGGTACCTGCTATCTCCTTGGCTGTTTTTCTTATTATCTCAGTCAATATTTTATTTCTGCTATCGATGTCTTCTTCATCCTCTAACTCTTCCAAGGCGCTGAATCTGTTGCTTAGTTCTATCTCGAATGTCTGTCTGCGTTTTCCAAGATTTTCCAGATCTAAAACTGACGGTTTTCCTCTGATAAGCTTCTTTCTCTCTAGTCTAGTATTTAGTTTCAGCTTACATCTCACCATCCTATGATCACTCGAGATTTTGAAACTGTTTAGAACAGACACGTCTTGCACAATTGCCCTGTTATTTGATAGAACGTAGTCTATTTCGTTTTTGGTCCCATTTGGGCCTTTCCATGTCCACTTCCTCTGGGGCGGTTTCTTGAAAAATGTATTGGAAATGAACAGTCTGTTGGCTTCTGAGAATTCCACTAATTTCTCTCCTCTCTTGTTTCTTTTGCCAAATCCAAAGTTTCCCACTTTCGTGTCACTGCTCAGCTTGGTTCCTACTTTCGCATTGAAGTCTCCCATTACAATTTTGTAATGCGATTTGCTACTATCCAAAATCTTCTGAATCTCCTCGTATAGGTCTTCGACTTCCTCCTCCGGGTGCGAGGTTGTTGGAGCGTACACTTGTATAATTTCCATACTGTATCTCTTGTTAATTTTTATTACTACCCGTGCGATTCTATCTGAAATTCCTTCAATTTCTGTGATTCGTGACTTCAGGTCTTTATTAATTATAAAGCCAACGCCTGTCGCTTTTCCAGTTTCTGTTCCTTTGTAGTAGAACGTGTGCCCTGACGGTAGTTCCAACTGTTCTTCATTCTTCCTCCACACTTCTGATAGGCCTATGATGTCCCACTTAATCCTCTTAAGTTCATTCTGCAGTTCTTCTAATTTGTCCTCTCCTGCAAGTGACTTACAGTTGAGGGTCGCAACGTATAGGTCCGTTCGAGTTGCCGTGTCGGTGTCCTGGCAGTCTACAGTCCAAACCCGGGCATTTTGACCCTCTGACTTCCTGCAGGACTGACCGCTGCCGTTGCCAGCTGCATTCCGTCCTCCGGGTAATGAGGTCCTCCGAGGCTGTTTCCTTGCTTGTACCATCATATGTAAAGAAAGGAGGGGTGCTGACATTTGACTCACCACGCTGTCAGCTAATGCGGGTTGGTGAGCAGCCCATCCATGTTCGTTCGCCAAGCAGTTGCTTGGGTACTAACAGGCCCCACGACGTGAACGTATGGATTGGACATTAGGCGTCTACCCCGGTCGGTTCCCTTAAGTCTCAGCAAGAGTAATTAAGGGGTCTCCTCCCAGTTAGTGGCAGAAGCCTTTTGGGGCGACAGTCCCGGTTTCCCGGTCCTGTCCCGGTTTCCCGGCCATATATATATATATATAGAATAGGGATATGTACAAGAATTCTTCTTTGGGTTAAAAAAAAAGAAAGTTGCAATTTACAGACAAAGAGAACGAGAGAAGAAAAACGAGAATCGTCTATCTCTTTCTTAGGAGCTTAAAATTCACTACATACGAACGCAATATTCGCACAATACGCTAGGATTCCAATGGGAGTGACCTGTCAATCACTTTTGCCTGTCTCGAAAGCGGTAATGTATTTTTGCATTCCTTTCCGTTTCGCTTTTCTCCAACTCCAAAAGTGTACGACCGTCTTTTTCTTGAATATCCTTGGCATAGTCCGGTGGTTCAACATATGTTTTAAATTGATCAGTGTTGCCCCTTATGTGTTTCTTTGTAGATACATGATTAAGTTCAAAATTATTTTCTGCTACCTGATTTATCAGTTTGTACAGCCCATAATATTTTGGTAAGAGAGAAGCATTTACTTCCCTAATTGCACTAGAAATTTGAACAGCTTTAAGCCAACAAAGGTCACCTACTTCGAAGGTTGATGCTTTTCTTCCTTTGTTGTAGATTTTCCTTTGGTTTTCGTGCGTTCTTTTTTGTACAGAATTTGCCAGTTCTAGAATTTGTTCCATTTTTTCCTCTAAAGTTCGGACGTAATCACACGTATTACTAGGAGGCAATTTGTCAGTAGCGTACCCAGAATTTATTTCCATGGGGCCTCTCAGTCTGAGCCCAATATGTATATGGTTAGCCTGAAGAGAGGTAGAAGTGACATATCTTTGATTTAAACAGAACTCTAAGATGGGTATATCATCTGACCAGTTATCATGCTTTTCCGCAATAATACGCCAGTAATTTTTTCACAAGCTTCACTGATGATTCACATTTGTTTCCTTTCGGGCGGTATTGTGTGATATGTACAGATTTGGTCTGTAGTAATTTCATCACTTGGTCCCATAGCCCATATTTGAATACGGATTGGTTGTCACTTACAATTTTCGGATAAAAACCGTCCCTCGAGAACATAGTCATCAGACAATTTACCACACTTTTACTAGTTATGTTTTAGTGGAAATATACGAATTACTCTACTAAAAGCATCGGATGATATTAAGCAATGGGCATACCCTCCTGGTTTCGAACGTACTAATGACCATCAATATAAACCACTAACCCTGGAGCATTAACAAGAGTACTAGACATAAATCCCAACTTCGAATTAGTCGGACTTTTATATGCACAACAAATACTACAGGATTTACAAAATGCTGAGGTGTCTGGTATCAGAGTATTCCAATAATAAAGGTCTTTAACTTTTCTGATTGTCTCAGAAATACCTGGGTTACCCGAGAACTTATTGCTATGCGGTGAGAAAAGTGCTGCAGCTCGGAGATTGTCCGGAAGCCAAATAACTTTTTTCTTCTTTTTTAATTTTGTTAAAAAAGTGTCTCCTCAGTATTCCGTTTTCACCGATGCTACATTGTTTAGACAAGTGTTTAATTTTTAACCTTTTCTTTCTCGTCATGCCGCGGCGAACTGCCCTGTGGTAATGAATTCTTTCATCTGATTAAGAAATGTATCTTTATCTTGTGCTGTTACCAGTTTGTCAGGAAGAATAAGTGTTTCCTTGGCAACGGATTTCATTTTCTTTTTCTGAAAAAGGCAAAATGGCAAATAACTGATGCAAAATGGTCAGCGGAATAATCAGGACTTCCTATCACTTTAGAAAATCCTTGCTTTTTTTTATTCCTCCTCCTCCCTTCCTTTTATTTTCTTCCCATCATATAACGAAAGAAAATTTAATTGTTCCTTTGGAATCCCGAACAAGTCAGTTACTGTACCGGTGGAAGATTCAAATTTAATATAACCTTGATCGCTTTCACATTCTAGCGGCAGGTTCTCTTGTGCGAGTTTATCTCCCTCAAAATCTTCAGGTTCAGTATGACCATCTTCAATGCGAGAAAGAAAATCAGATAATTGACATTTTCCCCTTACATGCTTAATTAAAATGGGAAGTCTTGCCAAACGAGTAAGCCATCTGGCCAACATAGCAGAAACTGTGGATGATTTATAGATATTCAGTATAGCCGAATGATCGGTATAGATGTAGATAATCGGTGTAAATCAAATATGTTTGAAATTTGTCAACCGATAAAACTATAGCCAAAAATTATCTCATAGTGTTTGAATCGTTTTGTTGAGTCTTTGTAAGCTTCTTAGAACCAAAAGCTACTGCCAATAGTCTATTTTTCTCATCTTTCTGACACAAAACATATCCGGCAGCTTGGGCGGAACAATCACAGTAAATGTGGATCTTGAGCAAGTATTTGCTTCACTTTATTTAGTGAGTCAACTTGTCCCCCCCCCCCCCCCCCACAAAAAAAAATATGTTCCGGACTCAGTAGTTGTCATTGGTAGACAGATTTGCGTCATATTTGAGATTTGGAATCTTATAAACTGGAGGAAACGAGCAGTCTTTGCAATTCTTTAATGTTCTTTGGTGCTTGAAGCTGCTGGACCATCTTCAGTTTTTCGCCAGTATATGAAACTAAGCCATTCGAAATTTTGTAGCCAAGGAAATTAAATCAGTGACAAACAATTTTGCTTTCGATTTACTGAAAGTTTAGCCTTTTGAATACGTGTCATTACTTCTTCAAAGGTGTCTACCAGTTCAGTAGCACTCTTCCCTGAAATGACTACGTCATCATAATACGTGATTACATTTTTGCAGTATAGGCCACCAAGAACTATCTGCATAAGGTGACTCAACGTATAAGGTAAATTTCGGAGACCATACACCCCTCGTTAATATAGCAATATACCTTCGCTGCATATAAGACCTGTACTTTTTTTTTTACCGTTTTCTTCGATAATGATCTGCGAGTAAGCATAACACAAGTCTAAAATTATAAAGATCTTGCCCCCTCCCAGACGACTTAATGCTTGGGTAATATCTGGTATGGACCTCGGATAATCTCGAGTAATACTATTAATTTCTCTCGAGTCATGAGCTATCTTTTATGGACCACCTTTACGCCGTAGCAAAATGGGATTACTTATGAATTTCGTATTCTCCGAATGATGTCTTGATCTAACAGTTCTTGAATACTTGAAGGAGTTGGTTTTTTTTCTTCACTCGTGGGCCTAATTTTACTGGAGAGCCCCCTATCATTGGTTACTTCAATTTTATGTTCTAAGACATTAGTTACTCGTGGAATTTCCGAAAAACAATCTTTATATTCAGTCAGGTTGTTTCGAAATGTTTCTAACAAATGTTTAGGAAGCTGGGTATTTCCGACAATGTATGTAATATCGTCCATAGGTTCAGCACTCACAACATTAACCTCCTGAATCAATGTATCTTTGACAGGAATATCGAATGGAATTACTGAATTGTCGCCCAGATCCATAGAACATCCGTTCTTACTGACGTTAATTACTATTTTATATTTTTGAAGGAAATCACGGCCAACAAGAATGCTTCTAGTCAGCTGCGGTACAACATGAAAACGTTGTTTTACGGAGTGATCTAAAAATTTAACTGTGACATACACAACTCCGCAAGTTCTTGCTCTTCATGTAGCAAGTGCAATAGGCATTGTTCTATTATAAACTTCAGCTCCATTCTCCACTTTTGTAATTCTGTGTCACTAACACAGGAGATTGAGCTTCCTCCATCTAAGTACATTTTAGATTATACTCCCAAAATAGAACAATTAATTATCGGTTCTTTAATCATTGAGGATCTTTCTTTTGAGAAGGTGTCATCCCCACAACATACTTCTTCTTCCCCCCTAAAAAAGAAATGGCTACTTGAGCGTACGAAACAAATGAATCCGGTGTATTTACTTCGGTATTTTCATTATGTTTTTCTGATGTGGAAAACTGGTTTCATCTTCTGTTTCTCATAGTGTGGAATTTCCCCCTCCCTTTTGAGGGATCTCATCACTAAGAGAACTGTTTTTTTTTTCCTCAAGCGCTTCACTTGAAGTCTTTTTGTCTTCTACAACTGGAATTTTCTCCCCTCCGTCTTGTAGGTGGTGGAATGTTCTTTTGTTTACGATCTTTAGCAAGATACGATGAATACGCAAACTGCAGTCTTGACTCCCTGAATGGAGCTTGTTCCGGAGAATTTCTCGGAATTTTGAAACGAAATAAGCAATTCTGGTTTCATTATTAAATGACCAATCTCCATCTGGAATCAATATGACTATACCAAGGTCGCTTAACGCCTGGCCAAAAATGACGTCACGTACTTGATTGGACACAACTAAAAATTTCTGAGAGAATTTTCTCTTTTTTTTTATAAAGAACTCCAGTTGAAACTGTTGAGACAATTTCACCTACGGCTAAGTGAAGTGTTGTTTTTCTGTTAATGACTTTACAACCTTTCTTTTTCAATTTCTCCGCGGTTTCGAAATTTATTAAGTTGTGAGAGGCTCCCGTATCGAGATAGATGTCTAATCTCTCATCATAAAAATACCCAAAGAATACTGGTTCCGCGGCACATTCAAACCTTTTTCTTCTCGGTTTCGGAACGTTTTGTGTTCGATTCCCGGCTTGAACTCTAGCAAAAGCGGATACTTTTTGATCCTTTCTCAATTTAATACGACATTGAGAGATATCATGATTATTTCTACCACAAAACGTACATTTGCTTCGACCCTGCACCTTATTTGTACTAGACTGTTGATCATTTTCAACATTATGACTTCTTTTAAATAAGGCCGGATTTAAAGCTTTCGGATGTAATTCAAATCACTCTTTTTCTTTCAATGGCATCATAGCTTCAATAGGAAGTGTTTGATTTGTCTTCTGGGTGTCAAGTTGCCTACTGTAAAGATACTCATCTAACCATAACGACTGTATCTCTAAAGCTAACTTCTCCAATTCTTTTACTGTATTGATTACTTTGTTATATAAAGATGTTATAAATTTCGGATGTGACTTACTAATTATGGCTTTCACATTAATTTCTTCGGAAGGTACTGTAGAAGTCTGTGATAAAGATAATACATATCTTTGACAAAAGATGCCAGCATCTCTGTAGGTGTATGGACTTTCGTTTGCAATTCTCGTTCAATTTCTTCTTAATAATGAAGAGACTTGTAATAAAAATTCGTGACGCCAAGACTTGACTGATGAAAAAGGAGACGCGAAATAAAACTGTTTCAATGAGTCGTCTGTCAGCGCAACTGGTAAAAATCCTTTAGTACTTGATCGTCTGTAAGTGAATCGATCTTTACAAAATGATCTAATTCATCTAAGAACTGAAAGCAATCCTGACTGCCACTGAATTTGAGGACTGTAATTCTTAAATCTTCTAAGATTTTGTTTCTGTGATTACAACCTCCTACAGAGTTCGTAGGATCTGTGGTATTCTGCTCATTTTCGTTTGAAGAATATGAACTATATCCAGCTGTTTCTTTTTGACCTATCTGTTTTTTGATGGCTTCTAGGATTTGTTCAGGATTCATTTCTTCCTCAATATTTTTTCCTAGGATATAATGAAATCGAGACGACTAAGGTGGGCAGGGCATGTAGCTCGGATGGGGGAAAAACGAAGATTATATTCTATCCTGGTTGGAAGGCCCGATGGAAAGAGGCAATTGGGAAGACCGAGACGTCGTTGTGAGGACAATATTAGAAGAGATCTTCGAGAAGTGATGAAAACTGGCTTGATACTGCCCAGGATAGAATCCAGTGGCGAACGTTTGTTACTGCGGCGATGAACTTGCGAGTTCCATAAGCCATAGAGTTAGTTAGTTAGTTAGTTAGTTAGTATACTTTTTAGAGCATTTAAATCTAGTGATACTTTCTGCCATGTTTAATACTTTCCCGTTTCTCAATCTCATGCATACTTAACTTTACTACGAGTTTGATTGCACTTGTCTTTTACTGTACAATCCTGGACCGTGAGCCCCCATATGTTTTTCTTTGGTGGGTTTCTTTCTTGTTGTTTTTGTTCCCTATCCCATATGTTTCTATTTAAAGGGTAGGAGAATAACTACGTATCCGATTCATTCTATACCGTCTTATTTGTGACTCTTAAAATAACATTCGGTTGTGTCCTTAGGGTAGATAACGCCCCTGAATATTATACTTTGCGGTACACGGATTACTGAGAACCAAGACAAAACATAAAATATATAAAATGACACTTAATCGTCTGATGGCATCTACAAGATGCTACTTCTTCTAATTTCTGTGGAGGTTTTTAACCTCACATTTCAGAATAATAATAATAATCGCAAGGTAAAGAACCGAAGATTACGATCTCTGTTTTGCATGAACGCTTTAAAAGATCATGAATATAACAGGAGTAGGTTACCCTATTTCAATATATATTTGTTAATGAGAATACTTGATTCCTATTGAATATAACAAGAATAAGTTTAAGTTTATTTATATATAGATTGATGAATAACAAAATGACTCAGCTTCTTCTTGATGGATTGAGGTTTGCCACGAAAGCATCTCAGCAGATTATTTACTCTGTCATATATCCGTCTAATTACTCATCAAAACTGTGAATCTGTGCTCTCAGTTTACGAGTTCGTGATTCGTGGAAGTAAGGTAATTCGTGGTGTCCTGAATTTAATGTACCAGAGGTTGAGTGGATCTCACGGTGCCTAGTTTAAATCAGACATAACTTGCAATAATTCGATTAAGAGGACCGGCTGGGAACGTTTTCTAGTCTACCGAACCGTGTTCAACAATTTTGCGAATTTATCGGGGTATTATATATCTGAAACTAACTCATTCTTTCCATTATTCTGGAGGCATGTAAATTCTTTTTCGAAATTATCAATTTCCCTCGATTATATTCTTTTTTGGTTTATGAGTTGTTCAGATATATAACTACTACCTACTTTAAGTGTGATCATGTAAATGGATTCTAAAAGAAAATAAAAAATAAAAAAACCCTTGCTTCGATATTAAACTAATAACTGGGATTACTTTACGTGTGGAAGAATCAATTCCCGAAGTTACTTGAAAATGTAATTTAACTTCTTCTGCGTGGTCATTGACGACTGTTCGAACACCTGAAGTTTGACCTTTCTCTGTGGTGTCGAAGACACGGTATCTATAACGCAGCAGGATATACTAAGAGATACGATTTTTTCTTTTAAAATTATAAGTCCAACATCGCAGCTTTGTATCGGCGAGCGAGTAAGTGAACGCCTTTCTAGTTGTATGTACTTTGAGAGCTGAGCTTTGAGAGAGCTAACAGTGGGGACGATGTCACTTAAAAGTCTGTTCCAACGGATTTCTATTCAACTCACACCTTCCCTCATTTTCCAGATGGAACCAATAACGTTCAAACTTTGAAAAGAAAAAAGGAAAGTTAGGTCGACTTAGTCTGCTGAGACACAAAGCGCGAAGAGAAAAAAAGTGGTATACTGGTCACAAATCTCTGCGTTTCAGTTGACTGCTGTAACATTAAAAAAAAATAAATGACATAATGTTTAAGAAATTCTGAACATACAATTAGATACACAGATTATACATCCACTAATTAAAATACACATACGATCATTTTACTCTTGCGCAAGAGATTTTTGCATACAAACACACACAGTAATTTTCATAATAATATTTTGATTACGCTAGTAATTGAAGTTGTGATGTACCAAATCATTCACAACAGAACCCACCAAGGAATTATTCGCCAAAGCATAGTAAGGGAATGCCTGCTTTAACCAAAAAGGTAACACATTTAGAAGAAAACCATCACAAAGTTGTTTGGCGTACGAGTCATTCCATGTCAGATTTAGTGTTAGGCATCTGTTAGTCAAATAACGGAAAAGTGTGAATTATAATTGCAATATGTTAAGTAGGTTAGAAATGTCAGTGGTTTTAAAAAAGTATATGAAAAGTTCATAATGTTCGTCCGATGCACCTGATTTTACTACTATGCTAAGAAATATCTGCACAGGAAAAAAAAACAAAAAAAAACCTTCCCGCGCCTGAGATGCCTCATGGCCATAAATAAAATTCAAATTCCAAACTTTCTACAGTGCTTCTTCGGTTTATCATAAGGCTTTCACATATACTTTTTATGGAAGGATATCTCTTGTAGAAATACTACTTACAGTAAAAATTGTTGAAGTTAGATCCTTTTTTTAACACTATTTCCGTATATATATATAATTTAAAATCTAAAAGGCAAAAGTGAAAGAAGAAAAGGTGTCACTAACATGACATATATATTTTTGGGTCTTCCTTTCCAATTCACATACCTATTGACCTCACCATTTCCAAATTTCATGAAATTTACTGAGGTTGCAGTAGTTGTGAAGTAAATATGCACAATTACAGCCCTCAGTGATGCACACTTTTCACTGAGCAGGGTTGCCAACTTCGGAAAAAATTGAAAATTTTCACTCGTATTGTAACACAAAACCTTTTATAACTGCTTCTATTTGAGCTACAATCAAATAGAAATCGAGGGCTTATTTTCAAGCTAAAACAATGTACTTTCATAGTAAAATACGTTTTCAAACATTTGACCAGTTTTTCATTTCAAGGTCATTCAATGTGACCTTTAACCTTGAATATTATTTCAAAAAGTTTTTTTTTTAAAAAAAATTGAGAAAAATGCATGTTATGCAGTTTAGTCTTGTTTACAAGTGACATAAGTTTCATTTTGGGATGGCTCTGGAAATAGGAATTGTAAGATGTCTTGCGTAGAAAACCGCTTGAAAATTGACGTTTTGTACCGTGTATGGTTGCAAACAGTGACAATGTTTATTTTAAAAATGAAGTGATCTATGGGAAGTGGAATCTTACCTTCAATGCATGTTGGAATTTCTTCTTTTCATCACTGCCTTTTCTGAGGCTGCAGTGTCTAAAGAACTCAAATTGTACATCCGTCCAGTTGCAGTTGTAGGATCCACATTGGGGAGAATGTCTGCAATTGTAATAGTCAGAATGTCTTGTTGCTGAGGATATACATAAGATGGTGCTGGACCATGTGGATGCAGAAAACTGATAACAACCTCATGAAAAGTATCATTCACACTTAGAACACACGCTAACCACCATTCGTCACCATAAACACATGACAAACTTTCGAATTTTATCTGAGCACAGAGTTTCTGGTTCAGCACTGATGTGAAAGTTTCTGCTAACTGTATCGGTGGAAAATCTCTTTACAACTATTTATTTTTTTGTTACAGGCAGGAATGCATGTAGCTTTTGTGTTCCAGGTATTGTGGTGGCATTAGTATACCTAGCAGACAACAACTCTCCTTCTGTTACAACTTATTGCTCTCGTACATATGCAAAGTTCATGTTAGGTAAATTGCCAACTGCCCATTCAAACAATTGTCTTGGGGTAGGGTTGAGTAGGGGCACTGCAAACTTGCACTAGCTGCCAGTTTCTTCAATGTACCTCCAAGACCATCACAAGTACTCTTTCCGTGGGATGTAGCAAAAGAGTGCCACTCAGGAGGAGATCCAAAGCCATGTATATGATTCATTAAGTTCATAAATTTTTTTTGTTTTTATAATGGGCGGCACGTTCATCAGTAAAGTAAAAAACTTTGGTCATGGGAATTCTTTAATCCTTGAGGAATGACATGAGATATTTCTGAAATGTATGGACTGTGGTGGTATCACGTTGTAAACAATCTGAAATGACAACTAGATTTGTAGAAATTATTTTTTGGGAATTAAATCCTGGTAATAAATTGCAAAAGGATGTACTGTAGCTTGTGCATTGTTCCAGTGGAACCCTTGAACTTGATCTTGTAAAATGAAAGAATAGTTTTCAGCAAAATCACATACTATTAAACACTTCACCAGTGTCCAAATTAGCTTTGATATCCTTTAGGTAATTCCCCTGCTGACTGGCAATGAATGAATGTTTTTGCAACTTGAGCAAATTAGAAATTAAGTATTCGATGAATTCATCTGATGACTTTACAAACGTTTCCAGTGTGCACACCTTAGAAGGTACCCATTGTTTGAAAGTTACGTGTTCAACATAATTCTCCTCCAGAATGGTATCCAGTAGGCTTCTAATACTATCAGGTCCAGTACAGTGAGCACATTCATTAAAGACACATTTAACTTTGAGTGGATTACAGATCATATTAGCCAAGTGATGGCGATGAGTTGGCAGATTAGTAGTGTGTGTGTCCGCGAGTTGTGGTAGGTTACATCCTTCTATTGCCAACTTGACATTTTGATGTGCTGTGCAGACACACACACTGTGTGTTCCACTTGATCCTACGAAAACACCGTGTTTTGGCCGCAATTAGGTAAATTTTGAAAAACTCACCTTAACATCAGGGTGAACTTGTTTGAAGAAGGTATACACCTCACAGAGATTGTTCAAAAGAAACCTCTTTTGTTTTTGCTCCTTCGTGTCCCCATTTCGAACTATTACAATTTCCTTTTTACCAGGCATGATCCTGCTTACACTGTCATCGCAATAGAAATTTTCCACTGCTTGAACAATGTCTTTGTGCATCTTTCTCCCTGGGTTTGGATTAGGTGAGGACATTATTCCACATTCCTTCACCAACTTTTTTGATGTTCTTATCATGTGATTGGTGGCGCTTGGGAATTCTTTTTGTATTTTCCAAATGCTCCAGTCTTTTGGTAGAATAGTTAAAATTTGTACTTTGACATTTCTTTGGTTACAAGAATTAAACTTTTCCTTCAGTTGCTGTAAAAATTTTCCATCACTTTCTTCAGCTGCTGGCTCTGACGTGCTTCCTGCTGATATCTGAAATATTTTTTCTTGTATTACAGAAGTAATTTTCTACGATTTAATTTCCTTGTTTCAGTTTCTTCCTTTTGATAGGAGACTCTCCAATATTCACTAGCCTTACATTTAATGCATCAGCAGCCACTTCAGTCTGAACAGGACTTTCCACTTCTACAGTCAGATCATCACTTGTTTGGTGTGGTATTTTTTCCCTACAAGAATCACATCTTTTCTGTCCAGTCTGCAATTGTGGTAGTTTCTCTACCATCCATGGAAGAACATTTCTCAACTGTTTCCTGGTGCTTTTATGGCCCACAATGTTAAGTGGATTACAA
>JAGDQP010056005.1:0-13022 GCA_022664845.1 Lepisma saccharinum
TCATTTATGTGAATATACATGCTTGTATTGTAACGTAAAAACATCACTGTATTGAGACGACTAGTAATTATAATTACGTACTTCTCTTACGTTGAAGAAAACAACTTATAATTTGGAAATCACAGCGATATTTTGTCCCCTCCATTACAAAGTGAAGACATTATATAATTAACCATAACACTTAAATATACCAACTGCGTTTGTTTCTTGATTACCCACCCGCCCCTTGTTTTAATCACATGCCTTATCCACCAGGTGGTGTGGAGGAAGGATTCAGTCCAGTAGCTTCCGGTTTACGCGGTTCGTATCGGCACGGGCCTTTTCTGTTTAGTTGGTGGTGGCGAAGCTAGAGTGGGTTTGGTTCGGTGCGGGAGAGAATACCCCCTTCACAGCACAGGCCCTTCGCTGTTTGTGCGATTCCTGTACAGACCAACCCATCGATTCCGTTCGTTGTTTCGCCGCATGGTGGCGCTCAAGTAGTTACACGGACAGAAGCAACGATGGTTGACTGGCCTGGTCCCGGCCACCCCCGAATCTGACACACGTGTTTTTCCCAATGTCCGTCCCAAATCTATTCAGGAGGGTGTCCGGGTAAGTGAAAAACATCATTTTTCCTTAGGGGGGTAACACCCTCAACTATGTGTATGTCAAGTAGTCTGAGCAGTGAAGTAGCTACTGTACTAGATGTGATAGTCGACAGCAACCCTATAGAATGGTGTAGATAGGGTTGCATGTTTAACAGGATCCAATATAATTTCGACACTATATTTTTTTTTAATCCGTGTCGAAATCAATTTGAATCCTTATACATACTTAATGGTCTGAAACAGCAAATTAGCGAAGGACACATCCGAAATACGGGGTCACGGAGGGAAACAAATCGTTCTGAACAAGCAAAGCTGGAACAGACACGCCCCCTTTGCGTGAGTCGAGTGTTCGATAATAGACACGCTTTCACGGTTTAGTAAGCTTGTATTTCTTTCGCCTGCTATTGTAAACGAGGAAACAACACGTTGTTTTCTGGTTTGATTTTATTACAAAGTTTCACGAAATCCTTGTGAAAAGGCAAGCTTAAAATAAAAAAAAGTAAAAAAAAAGAAAAGAAAAGAAAAGGCTGTTACAATTGCAATTGATACAGAAAACAATTGAGCATCTACACGGCGTGTGTTGACAGTTATAATTTTAACGTTATTCTTTTTAATAAAAAAGGATTCTTTTAAAATTACAAGGAAATAAAGTGATTTACTGATATATTTCAAAGATTTTTTTAGTTAAAAAATAATATATCAATTCTTTAATGGTATAATCTATAAGAGTAATTACATTCGCGTATACAGAAACAAAAAGCACTTTTAATGCATCTGGGACTTTGTTGTATGTCATCTCTCTGTGTGTGTAAGTGTGAAATGAAAAGCTTGTCTCTCCAATGTTGCCAGATTTAACGGGGGGAGGGCTGAAAGAGCAAGGGTGCAGAAAGGACTCCTCTCTTGTTCTCGTCAAGAGGGGGCGGTGTCCTTGCGATATCGATTGAGAGGCCGACCCACTTTTGTATCCGAAGACATACAAGGGGGGAAAAAAGAGGAACCAGCTTTTGCGATTTGATTCTAATTCATTTTACAATACGATGAATAAGCATGTGTTCCTCCATACACTTGAGAATAAAAATTTTGTCTATTCTCCATATTTGCTTCGGTTTAATTCGAAACGATTCGAGAATTTTCTGTATAATTTACAACCCATGACTTGAACATAAACATAACTATTATTGTCTTTCTGTCTTAAAGGTAAGGTGAGATATTTGAAAATCGCGATACGTTGCTGTGTACAATATATCTCATATCAGATACACATATCTATAGAATTCTCTTTTTTCAATAAAATGACGATAGCTTCAAATATTATTTTAATCTTTTATGATGTCTACAAAAATTGAGCTGAGCGAGTTGTTGACATTAGCCTAATCTTGTTACCATGGAAACAGAATCTGTTTCAAACATTTCAGTGTGGCTCAAGTCCTAAGGGTATTTTGTTGCCTTAGTTTGTTAAGTATGGTTGAATCATTGCTTCGTCATGCTCGAATATGTGTTTAAAAGTTGAGTATCGTTACCTAGGAAACAATATATACGTTAATATTATAATATGCTTAAAGCCTTAACATTTCCCTACATCAATATGTCAGGTTTGGTTGAAATCGGTTTAATTCTTCCTACGTAATACCCTTATATGTGTGTCACATGTGAGTCTCGTTAATATGGAAACAATCCCTTCTTTTCATTTGAAACTAAAATAAAAATTAAAAATATTAGAATGCTTATTTTCAATTAGTAAATTTGCTCTTCCGTTTAAATTATTCGTACGAGTTCCGCTTATTATTATCAGGGAGCAGAATGTTACAACACCGCAGTGTCACCTGCCATTAATTTAAGAACTCGATCAACCCAACAGTGGGGAAAAAATGCTGACACAAAAATGCACAAATTTAATTTCTTTTTTATGTACATATACGTTCGGAGAGCCGTTAAATGTATATGTTGACCAAAGACCCCAGTATTCAAGTTTAGAAAGTTAAACAACTTTTGAACGTAGGCGAATGACAAAATTCAGTATGGTTACTCTGTGGATTAAAATTATGTAAACGCTAATTTAGTTCCTAGAATAACCTACAGATGTCACCAAACTTTTAGCTCTTATACGAGGACGAGTCGAAATGTTATGTTAATAAGGTTGTAATTCTTGTTATGTGAACGCTAGATTATTGTAAGTAGAGTTTGTTGCGCATCTAATTTTGTAGCAGTAATGTGTATGTTTGATATTTGGCAGAACTGCACATGTTGGACAGAGATTAAATTCAGGGTGGGCTCCGGAGGGCTGAGTTCACGCACAGATTTTCTAGGGAGGGCTGGGGTCCACCCAACACTTTTATTGCACGCCGTGCATAGGTATTGTGTTTTTGGTTATTTTACTATGCACACGATACATCTGTCAATTGTGTGGTAATATTTAGTCAATTACGAATTAATCAGTAGGATGAATTGGACTTGTGAGATTACCCAACCCAATTTGATTTCGAGCTTCACTTAGTTTGAACTCCGTGATTTAGATGATGGTAACTAGATGGCACTCCAGAAGAGAGAAAAAAATAAAGCGAATTTACGATTTAAGTTTTTGTTATTATACCTCGTTTTTACCCTCATTAGTAGTTGTAATGTATTTCATTTGAGTAATGTTGCTAGTGTTCTTATTTCTGCTACAAGTACAACTGCAATCAGTAATGTAATTGAGTTCCTACAGTTTCATATATGAAATTTGAATTAGAGCCTCCCACCAATCGGCTTAGAAGTTAATCTCTGGTCATGGTTTAATCTCTCATTAGCAAGATACAATCTTATTAAGATTTGCTTTTTGACTCTCCATTCAACATCCACTGAAAAAACCTTCTATTCTTAGGACGTCAACGTTAATTCAGTTGAATAGAAAACAATAACAAATCACCATCTGTTCATCTTACCCAGGGATCACTCAGATAGTTGCTTGGAGGCCAGTTGCCTCCAGAGTTTCTTCATCATCATCATTAATTAAAAACTTTAAAGAGATAATGATGTGAGCATTTCAAAGTTACTAGGAAGATTTGAATTTAAATTTATAGTTTTTAGGCTTCTAAGGCTCCGGCCGAGGCAGGGTAGGGAAAATAACACGGGAAGGAGTCGACCAGAGTCTAATTTGAATGTACTATCCAAGTATTTGGCTGGTGTGACTAAAGAAAAACCATGGAGAAACCGTAGTGAAGATGGTAAGAAAATAGGATTAAATCCCGAACCTCCCGAATGCGAAGCCAACGCTCTACCACTGAGCTACGGCCCCTCAGTATTAGGAAGATGTAGTTACCCATTTCAAACTATCAAAGTGTTTTTTAAAAAATCATTTCTATATTAGAACAACATTACTGGTGATGGGTAATTGGAATTTTCCATTTGGGAAGAAAAAATAAAATTTGAGAAAATATTGTTTTCAAAATTGTGGAAAAAAAGTATTGTTTTCTTGCACTTCTAATATTTTTAAGGTTTTGGAAAGTATAAAAATTTTTTTTCAAAACAACTGTATTCAATAAAAAAATTAAAAATGTCCTTCGCAAGTCACAATTTTACTAACGAATTATGAATAATGTTTTTCATAATTTGTATCCTTGTACAGTTAGCAAAAAAGTTCTTTCCATGTCGTAAAATTTATTTTGTGAATGACTTTTTAATGGATGGACCGATTGATGTAATGTTTTCTGTACTACACTCCCTGTAATTACTAATAATTGTGCTAGAATAGATTCATCCATTCCGAAGTTATTCACAAAAGAAATTCTGCTAGTAGGAAGCAACTTTTGTGCCTGACTGTACATCATTTAATTAAATAGTTAAAAACAATATTGTATAGTTCTTTTTAAGGGGAATTGTTTGCTAGAAGAATTGAATAACAAACTGAAGAAAATAAATCAAACAATTCTTACATTCAGGGATTCTACCAAGTTTTTCAATTTAGGGGTGGGGGTGTAAAAACAAAATTCGGAAGGTATAAGTACCGTTTCTATTGATTTTTAACCAAAAAACTTTAAGGTTGGAGGTATATACGGTGTACTTGAGAATGTGAACGGGTGATCTATTGGGGGATCTGGCAGAATTCCTGCTTAGGCTGAAATGTTAATATCTTTCAACCAAAGTGTTATTTTGTAGATATTGAATATAAAGTAAACCGGGATCTTTCCGTTTTGAGGAATTTTGACGGGAATAATCCCTGAATTTTTTTTACCAAAATGTTTTCCCTTTCTGTACCCATGATAAAAACGTCCCGCCGTCTACGAACATCGAATACAAATCAAAGAAACATGTCACAAATATGACAGTTTCTTTACGTCTTGAAGTTACCTAAGAGGATAATATCAACTGTTGGTATCACAATGACAAGGAAACTGTCTACGGTGGAATCAACATGAAACTTCCACAGTGTATTGTTGATGCATTCAAATAAACACTCCCTGTAGTACTACGTTTCGGAATTTAGCGGAATACGAGTTACACGACTTCAACATTTGCGAAACGTTGTTATGAACGTCTAGAGGGTAGGCAACACGTCGTACATATGCGTGGAAAGTATGGATTTCGCGTTTACTTTTATAAGGAATATTACGCTGAAGATAATTTTTATATTAATGAAAGTTATTGATCAAGATGACGTGCTAATTAATTGCACCGATCCCTACCAAATGCGAATTTTGTATAAATACAGGGTGACTCAAAGAGAACTTCTCATCTCGTTTATTTAATTTCCAGAAAGAATCCCGACACACGTCACATTTAATTTCCAGGGAAATGTACGCTTCTGGTAAAGCGTTGCACGCTGTCCTCTTTCTTGTGGTCTGGTGGTAAAAAGTGAAATTTTCTTAAATGGCAACATACGGTAGGTCAAGTGACACGTCGTATATAAACTGTAAACTTTTAATGCAAGACAGCGATGCATCCAGGGGCTTTCTGCATTGTATAGTAGGTGATGGAAGGCATTCGTAACGTTTATTATAGTAAGTTATTACCTTACTTACGAATTGTTCGTAATTATGACTTTCTTAAGTTTGTAGTATTAAATAGTAGCGATTGCGATTTGTCACAAATGTATTCAATCAAATAACGAAACACATCTTTATTTTGGAAAGAGAATAAAACCACTTTTAAATGGTTTGTTAGCTGATTAGGTTTTGATTTAAAGAAACCAAATGTTTCGCAATTAGATTACAGATTAAATAGAATTGACTTGAATACTCTTTTATCAGTTTCATATGGTGACTAAAAATGTCCAGAGTTTCTGTAAATTTCACGAGTCGAATGTTGAGTTGGTACCATATCCTAATCGCTAGCTTCCACTCAGGCACGACGTTTGGCAGAGGGGTTCGATCCCGTGTACTTCTCTTGCTCAACTCGCAATGCTGAACTGAAATTCGTGGCATTAACGTATTCATCACAGGGGCTGACTACTATTGGATCACAAACCATGAGATAGCACGATTAAATTTATCGTAGTGATATTTCCAGGCGTTCTTTTATTCTAATGATGGCAGTTGGAGCGCTCATAACGTTAAATAGTGTAAAATATTACCTTACCTACCAAGTTTCACTTTATAATATTTGAGAATTGCAAACGCAATTTTCCCGCAAATTTGACAAACATATTAGTAAATGATCCCATGCTTTTGTAAATAGAACCTAAAGACCATTGACATGATGTGTTACTTGAACCATGTTGTCATTTATGAAAAATTAACTTTTTGTCACTAGACCACATGGGACAGCATGCGATGCTTGATCACGATGGCACATTCTCCCTTAAATTAAAAGGGGCGTGGGTCGGGATTCCTCCTCCTGGAAATCATTTGGTTACGAAATCAACGAAATGGGAAGTTTCTTTTGGATCACCCTGTATTTATATAATATTCCCATTTGGCAGGGATCAGATCAATTAAATAACACATCAACTTCATCAATAACTTTGATCTAACATTTAAATTATCTCCTGCGAAATCTTTTATATAAAAATGAATGGGAAATGAATAACTTCAACACATATGTATGAAGTGTTGCCTACTCTTCAGGCGTTCAGAGCAAAATTTCGAAAATTTTGAAGTCCTGTAATTTGTGTTTCGCGAAACTCCGAAACGTAGTACTACAGGAGTGTTCATTTGAACACATCATCAATGCGCTGTGGAAGTTTCATGCTGATTTTCGTGTCCCACCGGAGACAGTTTCTTTGTAAGTACAATGGAAAAACGGGACGGGCGTAAGCCATAGTGCTGTTACCGCCCATAAAATTCATTTTATCTTATCTTATAATGGAAAAATGAGTGTGCCGCGTGAGGTTATTTGAATAAAGCAATCAGTTTAGTGGTTGTTTTGTAGTCAGGAAGTCTCTGATTCGAATCACTGTACCGGCCATCTTGTCTGCGATTTTCCCTGATTTTCGTCAGTCTCACCAACCGAATGCCAGGATCGTGATTTGAATAGTCCAGGGCCGATTCCTTCATGTTATTATTGTTAAATATATCCAGTGTAAAATGATCGAAATTGCACTGTAGGGTAAGAAAAGATTATTTACAGATATAGGTTATTTGGTGATAATTCTTACGAGACCTTTCACCGAAAAGTACGTTCCTTTTCGAAACTACCACGAGATCTGTGTATTAGCACTTTTACCTTCATGGTATGCCATCTATTTTCCATCTGTGCCAGTCTTGCTCTCTGTAAGAAAGATCAGTCATTGGCAGAAGCCTGAGAGAAACTTTGTGTTGTAATTTATGGGTACGTTAATATTAAGTGAATTCCATGGAAAGTGATTTAATTTCTATTTTTTGTATGCCATTCTGTGCAAAGGATCTGTAATGTTTTATCAAGGGCACACAAGTTTAAAAGTGAATCAGTGTTTTAGCACTGACCTTATGGTGTTTCAGTCCATTTTTAAGCCTGTGAGCGTTATCTAAAAGTGAATAAGAGATGAATTTTCTTCATGGCTTTCAAAAGTGAACGTCACTTCTTCAGACAAAAAAAAAAAAAAAAAAAAAAAAAAAAAAAAGCCTGGATGTGTACAAAATGTAGATTTTGGTATTCACAAGGTGTGAAAAGCAAGACAGATGCAAGCTGAATTCAATGCAGCTTTTTCATGAAAATTGTCATGTACAGGACATTGACGGGGACATAACCATGTTCATGTGTGACGTTTCTTGTGAAAAATCATCTAAGGAATCAGAGTGATATATTTGTTTCATGTATATAGATTTGGTTGGGAAAATTCTGGTTAATAATTCATAATGCCACCAAATTACCTACCCACTATCACCAAATAACCTACTACTATCACCAAATAACCTTCGTCTTTAGTGTTGTTTTCATTGTTTTATTTTTTCAGTTACTGTGTGTTTATGTTATCTTAGTAAACTAGTGGAAAACATTGCCTAAAAGAATGGTTCCAATATATAAATATAGTTTAACAAAAATATTTTGTTATTTTTCTTATAAAAAATCAATTAATATAAAAATATCACCAAATTACCTTACCTTACCCTATGTGGAGGTTGTTAAATCTCGGCAACTTTGACTCAAACTGAGATACTTTAGGGAAACGAAGTTGTGCAGGGTCTAGTTTGAAGGTACCATCCCGGCAACAGCCCGGTACGATAGAGGAATAAGGCTGAAAATACCTTAGTCAGGATAAACGGCTGCTGGGATCGTTCCCAGGACCTTGCGATTGCTAACCCAACGATGTACCCACTGAGCTACAGCATCTTGTTGCTGGAATTTATCAGTACATACTGTGTTACAAATGTACAAAAATAAATTCGACTGATTTAAAGTGCACAAGAAGTGCCCACGTGGATAGTAATGACCTTGTCTACTTTGGAATAACCATAATCTAACAATGTGCAAAATTATTTTGCCATCTGAACTCTCGCACGCCCCCTAGCGGCAAAACCAAAACGTTTTCGATGCACATTTTATGAACACATTTTTCCATGAAAGATTTTCTTCTTGAAAAGTTTGGGACCCTTTTTTAAAATAAACTTCCTGTATATTTATTCGATACCCACTGTTCATTCATGTGGCATTTCAAAACATTTTTTAAAAATGCATTCTATACAATTAGTCATATAGATTCCTTTGTAGAGCTTATAGAAATAAATTCCACCACGTGACAAGATTTTTTTTTCTTTGAGGATGAAAGAAAGAACATGGCAGCTTACGCGTTTCAACAGGGTCGATCTTGGCAGATGTCCAAAATACAATCGCCTCATTCATTCATACGCATCACTTTGTAATAGATCGATTATTAGAACAGCTTCCAGCTCAGCAGTACGCCAACGAAAGACTTTTATTATTATCTATGTAAATTAGTGTTTCTCAAACGATATGATCCGTGAAGATGTGTGATTGAAAAAGATAAAATAAAATTTAAAAGTGGCAAAATAGAAGGAAATATGATATTGAAGTCAACATTTTAACCAACTTTATTTATGTGGTTCAGATACCTTGTACGTGATATAAATTAGAATGATTAAAGTTGTTTAGTAAAATATGATATATTTTTTATAATTCAATGAGAAATTTGGATTTGTTTACCATCGCTGTACTGCTTCGTATTGTACTGTTTTGCCTGAAAATCAGACAAGAAAACAATATGTTAATCTGCATTAAGTGAACCATTAACATCGTAAGATGTAGAAAGACGAATCTACTGCCACCTAACGATAAATAATTGTAGTAACGTTGAGCTTCCTAAAATTAATTATTTCGTGAGTTCCGTGTCAGAAGTGGGTAAGCAACAATTTGAATGAAATTGAGATTTTGATGTTAATATGATCTTTGTTGTCTCCTACATCAACTACTAAAAGGTTATCAATTATTATTGTAAATTAAGGAAATTCCTTTTCGCAGTTGATGCAGTACACAGCGATGATCATGCTAACATCAAAATCCCACTTTCTTAAAATTTTTCTCTTACGCCTTTTTGACACGGAGCCCTCGATTTATTTTTAAGTAAAATGTTGTTTGGAATATAAGCTTCACTGAAGGTGTTAAATCTTTATAGCTCATTGAGTAATGCGCTTGGGAATTATCAGTAATCGTTCGCTTTGTATAGGGAAAAGGTTCAAGCGCTAGCGAATGCTAAGAAAATTAAGATCGTCTGATAGTGGTTGCCAGGTAAACATATGATTCGCTTTTTCACATTTCATCTCGTTACTTATTGTCAGAGTTGTTGAATTGAATTTGAATTTTATTGACGGGTTTTAGGTATTTTAGGCTCAGGCCGGGATAGTAGAGGGGAAAGGATGCGGGAAGGTGTCGACCAGGGCCTAAGTTGAAGATACAATCCCGGCATTTGCCTGGTGTGTTTGTTATTTTCAAGAGCAAGAGCATTCTCCATTTTTTCGCAAATTTATATAGTCTTTCGTATTTTGTAAACAAACGCACAGGTTAACTATCCACATATTGTTAAATAGTTTTGAAGTCGTAAATATATGTGTTATAAAGAAAAAATAATAATATTTAATCTTTGGTTCGGTCAATTCAATTTCAACATGAAGATCTCGAAGGAATGGTATTTCTATTAAATACTAACCCTAAGCTCACATCCCTATTTTAAACTGTGTAATAGAAAACTACATCCAGTGCGAAATCTAGTGACCAGTAGTTTTTCTTTCTTTCTTTCTTTTTTATTTTTTTGCAAAGTGTCAAAAGAACATTTACATGGCTAGGTTTTGATTTAAGGAAACTGAATATCTTGCAATTAGTTCGCAGATTAAATTGAATTCACTTGATTTCTCTTTTAACGCCCGCAGCGGCAGCTTTTGACATCACGTCTACGAGGTGGTCTCCCTTAACGATCACTTCGCAATCAGAAGGGCTAGGAAGTTAGAGGTCTGGGGATTTAGTTAAGGTATCACCTCGACATTCGTCTGGTAAAATTGATATAAACTCTAGAAAACTTTAATCACGATGGTCGCCTAAGGGATTTGAACCCGCGTGCGTCTCCTCCCCAACTTGCACACGGGATGGTACACAATGCCGATCTGAAATTCGCGGCATTACTGATTTCACCACAGGGTTTTGTGTGCTATTATACCACAGAGTATGAGACAAAATGTTTAAATTTATAACTTACTTATAAAATATCACCTAACATACCAAGTTTCAGTTTATAATATGCATTTTCTCGCAAACTCCTTAAAAGGCAATAAAGGATCACATTTTGCTTGTAAATAGAACGGAAAGACCATTCACATGATGTGTCACTTGACTCATGTCAAACTAGACTACAAGAAATGGACCAGCTTTACCACAATGGTATATTCCTCTTGAGATTGTAAGGGTCATGAGTTGGGATTCTCCCTCGAAACCAATCGGTTACGAAATAAACGGGATGGACAGTTTCTGTTAGGTGACTTGGGCCACACTGTATTTATATAATAATCATATTTGGCAGGGATCAGTGGAATTAATCAAGACGTCCACTTCATCAATATAACTTTAATGTATCGTACAAATTATCTTCAGCACAACCTTTCACATGAAAATAAACGGGAAATACATATCTTCCACGCATATTTATGAAGTGTTGCCTCCCTACAGGCATTCAGAACAAAAAATTAAAAAAAAAATTGAAGTCCTGTAACTCGTGTTCCACTAAATTCCGAATCGTAGTACTACAGAGATGTTCATTTGAACACATCATCAGTGCGCTGTTTAAGTCTCACATTGATTTTCAATTACCACCGGAAACAGTTCCCTTGTAAGTTTGTGCCACATTGACAGGATTACCCGTAAGAATAAAGTTTTCTGTGGCATTTTCCCGACAAACTTCCAAAAAATGTTTGACCTAATTTTGCATTCCTTAACTTTCGCCTTGAAACACCTATTAATATATTCTTATTTAAAGTAGAAAACATATTTTTTTACGGCAGCATCCTCATGTGTTGTCTGTGTTGACAAAAAGCTGCGCATCAATAAATTCCCTCCTCCGAGGGTGACAATTATCTTACCGGGTATGAGGACGGCAAAGCCTAGAGCGGGGAAGGGATTTCCTCCTGCTAATAACACACTCTCTCTATATATAATGTTCGTCAAGTACCTAAACTTAGAAAGGTGTTCTACTTTTTCTTCTCATAAATAATAACCTCATAAACTACAGAAGTGCGTGTCGAGAATCTGTGTGAACTATATCCTCTACTTTCCATGAGTGACATCCTTTTTTTTTCCTTTCATGTATCACAATTGTGCATTTCAAATAATGGATCGTGGGAGAAGACTACAAAGTCTAGTCTCCCTCATATAAAGTGGTTAGCAAGGATCAAACAGATTTGTTGATTGAGTTCTTTGAACTACTATTTTTGGACCATACTATACTATTAACTCGTGTGCAAGTAATGAAAGGGTGTAACTGATATTGGAATTAGAAGTTCTCAGATTAAAAATTAACCGCATGTAGCCCTCGATCGAAATTTATGTGGATCGCCTGTGTTAAAAAAAAAAGAAGATGTCTGAACATTTACGTTGAATTATAGGATTAGATTATGGATGAAAATTAAATGACAGAGAGATAAAGAATGAAAACATACTGATACGATTATCGTACAATGTATCAAGATTAGTACACTGTGCACTGGAAATAATTGTTGTGTTAATTCAACACTTTAAGTGTTCCAGGATTACCAACACTTTTTTTGTGTTAAATCAACACAACAAATTATGTTGATTTCGTTGATTCAACACAATGAATGTGTTGACAACGTTGACTGAATACTGGGATAGTGCTAGTATCACATTTTTCCGTTGTGTTGAATCAACATTGACAACACATTCATTGTCAAATCACCGAAATCAACACCGTATGTTGTGTTGATTTAACAAAAAAAGATGGTGGTCATCCTGCGACACCGAAAAGTGTTGAATTAACACAAATATTTATTGTATGCTAAATAATACACTTCCTATAAGAGAGATATTCAAGTTTGACTTCGACTTTTATTTCTAGTAAATTCGTTTTAAAAAATTGTACCTGTAATTGTTGTGCGTTTGGTAACTTGATTAGTTGATTTTTCGTTACCATGACAACTTCCGCTTTGCAAAAAGAAATGGCGAGTGAATGTGTTTTGGTTTCCATGTAGCAGAGCATAATTATCAAATTTCTATGCAAGGAAAGTTTGATTCGTAGTGAAATTCACCAGGGACTTCAAGCACAGTCTGGTGAGTCATATCCGTTCCGTTCGCCCTGTGTTTCAGTGGTGTAAAGTGTTCACAGAGGATAGACAAAACGTCAACAAAGAATCATAATACGCTAGGACGGCAACTGCTGTTAACGACGCCATGACAGCGCGTGTAAATAAGTTCATACTCATACTGAGCAACAGCAGGATTAGTGGAAGTGATCCGAGATCTGCACTGAACGCTTGGCACCATATATACCACCATCTACAATAATCTGCACTTCAGCAAGACGTG
>JAGDQP010056006.1:0-13022 GCA_022664845.1 Lepisma saccharinum
GGTGGGGGTTCAAAAATTTCGGTGTTGACCCAGCATCGTGAGGACAATTGGGGAGCTGCTGTGAATAAAAGACAGTGGCGATCGCAGTGAGAGCATCGGCTCTCCTCTCCCAACCCGTCTGGTCAGCGTGGGAGCAGTAGACCAACTCCTTCCTTCGGGGAGAGGCCTCATCCACTAGTGGATTGAATATGGCTGTGATTTATTATATGTATATATATATATATAGATAGATAGATAGATAGATAGGTAGATAGATAGATAGATATATACATCCGACTAACAATTTGGCGTCTTTTCAAACTGCAACCTTTTGGCATCCACCAGAAACACTGGAGTATATTGACAGCTTTTTGAAGTATATGGGGTTATCTATAGTTGTGAGACAGGTTTCGATTTTAATTTCTTGATATAGCTAAAAATAAAAAAGTTTACAATACCTATACTACAATGCGTCCGTACGAAATACTACAATTTGACGCTCAGTGAATACTTATTTCACCTTGCTAACCACTAGGCTTCCAACCTGGGTATTTTCATATGTTTGGCTAAACATCTGACGTCCTGTGGTGTTGCCACGTTTTTAACGTAAAGTACTGAATAAATGTAGCCCAAGGGGACAGACAAGATGGGCGAAGTAACAGCTTCCTTGGACAAGTTTTATGAGAGATTCCTGCTCACCAGTCCTTCGCTGCTAGGCAAACCGGTCTTGCAAAGAATTGTAAGTCCAATTCGAAAAAAAAAAAAAATTGTGAGTTGATAATGTTCTGTTTTACATAATGCAGTCTTAGTTCAATAATACCATGTTCGCTTTAAAAATGCGTGTTGCACAACTTCATCGACTCTATAAATAAGTCAAAAGTTTAAAGGCACGCAATGAAGGGTAGAACAATTGAATGGAGACGATTGCGAAACAAATAAAATTTAATGAGAAATAAAAGTTAAAGGGAGATGTTATGCGGGAACGAATTACTGTATCAATTCCTGAAAAAAATGTGGACATATGACGATTCTTTTATAGCTCGCCGCTCATATTTAGTTTTTACTTACATTAATGATAATTATTCACCCCAGTTTTACCTATATATTGCCTTACATCTTTTTCCGTTCACTTCGTTCCAGCGATAGAAATGAAATCCTGGCGTATTACAAAATGTCCGTGTTAGGTTTTTTTTTTTTTATTTACAATCTGATAAACATAGATATTTCAACATTACTCGTGAGTACGTGTCTTCCTGTTTCGCCTTATGGTGTTTTCTACTTTCCGGCGTTATCAAAGTAATTACATCCAACGAATATTTAAGGCAAAACAAGAATATTCCTGTTTTTTTTTCCCTTAAAGTTTGAAGGGAATTTTCTTTTTGTCAGGGATTTATTTATGGTTCTCCATAGCAAAAGCTAGAGATACACATTAAAATAAGCAGTATGCGAAAGTTTCATTGTCGTAACAACATCTCAATCGAATCACGCATAACCTCATTTATTTCATGTATAAGGAGAACTTTGAAGTAAAAAAGTTGATTAGGAGGAAGTAAAAAAGTTGATTAGGAGACCATTAGTGCCAATATCTCAGTTAGATGCTACCCATCTGTTGATAGCGTAGGAGTAGCTTGTCTGTCTGTCTACACACGGCCTACGTTAGGTAGGTCGTATGTAGACACGAACCCTGCTCCGCCCCAGCCTTTCCTCATTCTCTTTCCCCCCCCCCATCAGGGCCCGAGACTTAGATGCCAAAATTCCATTAATAAATTCATTTCAACTCAGATGTGTTCCTACAAATAGAAGATGCTCCTGATGTTCCAAGCAAACAAGAGTTTCTTGAGTATATCTAATGGATACTTGGTTAGTTTATGGACTCTTGTTAAGGTGCTATGTTCTGGTGGGATTGAGGGAAATCCTGGGAAATCTTAGTAAGGTTGGGTGGATAAAGATCCAATCCACGATCTCCCAAATTCAAAGCCAACACTTTACCAACAGAGACACGACAGCTTGGTAAATGCCACAAAAACTAATACTTTTAAAACATTAAGTTGACTTGGCTTAACGTCATTCTCGATTCTTAAACTGAAAATCTGACTTCAGTCAGGTTAAATAACTTTACGAATAAAGAAATGTTAGGAAATTTTATGAAAGCATAATATTTTGTTTTGATTAGTGAACATAATAATATATAATTTAGGAATGTGTCATATCTGCAATGTGCAAAGTTAAACATTTGGGTTCTTTTGGTTAATTCCTGTTACAATTAATCATTATGTAACTATTATCACTCAGTCTATAAATTAACCATTTTATGCATTCTTTCTTTTTTGGTAAATATGCTGCATTTCCCCTATTATACTTTGTTTCTCTTACATAATTTTCCTAGTGAAAATAAGTTGAAATGTTATGCTATGTAAAAATTATTTCTTCTTGTTGCGTCATACAGGAATTTCTGTTCCGTCTTAAGATAACAATTTTATTGCTGAGTCGATTATATATGCCTTAAGGGTATAAGGTGAAACAGGGAGGAACCTATATTTAGGTATTTTCCCGCCTGAATTTAAAGAATTTATTTGATTTCGTGTTTAAGTAATCTAAACACCAGCATACAAACATTTGGTCTGATTTGTGATTATCCTCCTAAAACAGCCTAGGAGCTACTAAGAACGGGACCTATAGTTTTTGTTAAAGTCGGCTCGGGACCATTGCGTTTAATTGCTTCTCCAATGGATTCAATCCGCAGCGACGCGCGCCAAAGGCAAGCTTTCCGACCACTATACCAAGCGTATAATCATTTACATGTAATGCTGTATATGCGCGAAAGCAATTCTACTGTAGCGATAAGTTGTCAAGGTTATTGTTGAAAATTAGCAGATCGCAAGAATTTAAACATCTGACCTGAATATTTACAGGCATATGACAGAGCAACAACAACAAAACATATTTTGTTTTTTCATCTTTGGTTGCATTTAATAAATCGCATTATGTTCATGAAAGAGAAAAAAAACTCTTTGAAATTTAAATAAATATTTCGCGAGAATTAGTTAACATGGCCTCCCACAAAGGGTAATACTTGAAAGTATCTTCTAGAAACCTATCATGTGAATCAGGGGTGGAATTCAAGGTAGGCCCAGCCTGGCCGGGCTTAACTAGAGTTTTTGCAGGCCTCGCCGGGCCTACCTAGTTATTTACGTAATTAGAAATTTACAAACGTATGTAATAACATGTTCAAATGCACTGCCAATACTTCCAGCCAGATTAATGCACTAATTACAATATATAGTATATTCACCCTTGAATGAATTCAAATATATAATACACGGTGACACTGTTTGTAAGTCCTCAGCTGACTTTATGGCATTTCTTAATTTAAGGTCATTGAACCCAGTAAAGAATATGAACGGTAAAACTCTTGACTTAGTTCTTACTACTATTGATTTGGAAGTTAGCGTATCTAAAAAAAAAATATACTGTTTTGGTTGAAGATATACAGTACATAATCCATCTTTAAATTGTCAATTGTTTTTCAAAAATACCATTTCATGTCTTAAGCATAGTAGTATTGTATACAATTTTGGTAAAGCTAATTTTCTTAATTTATACAATTCCTTAAGGGAACAAACTTGGATCAATTTACTCTCAAACGATGTCAATCAAGCTGTTAACCACTTTTATAGTGTTTTGAATAATATTGTCGATAGTAACGTACCCAAGAGGAAAGTATTTAAAAGGCGTCGTCGCCCTTGTTGGTTTACACCGGAAATTGTTAATATTTTAAGCGAAAAGGAATACTATAGGAAACATAAGAATGAGTCAGATTATAATTTAGATAAATTTAGAGAGTTAAGTAAAAGATCTAAAAATCTTATTAATGAGGCATATAAATTATATATAGCTCAGGCAGAGGCAGACTTAAAGAACAATTCCAAATGCTTTTGGAACTACCTTAATAATAAGAAAAGTCATAAGTTGGAAGTTAGTCACATGACCTATAATAATCAAACTCTTACTTCTGATTCTGCTATTGCTGACGGGTTCGTTCAATATTTTAAGAGTGTTTATTCTTCATCCTCGGCAGATTGCAATGGATGTGAATCTTCAAATTTATATGTATCGCATTGTTTGATAGTGAATTCCATATCCGAACAAGAATATTTTAATTCTCTTAAAAATCTAAAACCGTCAAAGTCATCGGGCTCAGATTTAATACCCACTTATATTGTAAAGGGATGTGGTGAGGTGTTAAAGAAACCGTTATGTTATATTTACAACCTCATATTGAAAACATCTGTGTATCCAGAGGCTTGGAAAATCAGCAAAGTTCGTCCTATTCTTAAGAAGGGAAACCCAATAAATATAGAAAATTATAGACCTATTTCATTAATTTCTTCTATAGCCAAAGTATTTGAGCACATTCTTTACAGACGAATATTTAATCATGTAAAACCTTATATATCAATACATCAACACGGTTTTTATCCAAGGAGGTCAATAGTTACGAATCTTCTTACTTATGTTCAATATATATCAGATACTCTCAATAATAATTTTTCTGTTGATACGATCTATGCTGATTTTTTAAAAGCTTTTGATAAATTGGACCATGCTATTTTGATTAAGACATTATCTAATTTTGGATTTTCAAGACAACTGTTGCAGTTGATCTCTTCGTATTTAAAAGACAGGAAACAATATGTTGTTTACAATAATCAGAGATCCGACCTATTTGATGTTCACTCTGGCGTGCCTCAAGGATCTAAGCTTGGACCGTTATTTTTTGTATTATTTATTAATGATTTACCAACGGTTCTCAAATACTCAAACTGTTTACTGTACGCGGATGACATGAAATTGTTTAGACAAATAAGAGTAGATGAGGATGTTTCGAAGTTACAAGCAGATTTAAACAGTTGTTATGAGTGGAGTATTCAAAATAAACTGCATTTCAATATAAATAAATGCATTTCAATTACCTTTTCTAGGAAAAATAGACCAATTCATTTTGAATATAAGATTAATAACTTAAATATCAAAAGAAACCAAGCGGTAAACGATTTGGGAATTCTGTTTAATAATAAACTATCTTTCAATGCACATGTAGAAAAAGTATGCAATGAGGCTTATAAACTCTTAGGATTTGTGATAAGGAACACACGAGAATTCCGCAACTTTAATGCTTTAATAATTGTATTTAATACTTTTGTGAGAAGCAAACTAGAGTATGCTTCGATAACCTGGACTCCTTTCTACAAGCAATTTATTAACAAAATTGAACGTATTCAAAACAAATTTCTGAGATACCTCTATTACAAGATGTTTAGAATTAATTCTGATCAAGAAAGGGTGTCGTACAATACACTTTTAAAGATTTTTGGTATAAGTTCGTTGGCAACCAGACACGAGCTCTTGCAGTTAACCTTTCTTTATAAATTAGTAAATGGAATCATTGATAGCTCGGAGTGTCTAAAGCTATTGAATTTTAATACAAAAGCTATCAATTTAAGGAGTAGATTGCTTTTTAATTGTAATAGATCTAAAACTATTGCACATTCCAATTCACCTGTTAGAAGAATGTGTCAGTTATTCAACAAACTGGCGCCAAACAATGTGAATGTTGATTTTGCTATGCCTTATTCTACTTATGTAAAAACTCAAATATAATCCCCGATTGTTGTGAAATTTTTTAACTCGATATTGTATTATATTTGGTCTTTCGATTTTACTTATTAGTGACAAGTAATTCCGTTGAGATAATTGTGTCCGAGTACTTTCATTTATGTTTCAGTTTTTTTTCTCGTTTCAAATATTTGACGTATTTTAATATTCATATTTACCACTTGTTGATTATTTTTATGTATTTTTTATCATTTTTTTTGTCTTTCTTTTGTATCATAACCATTTGTAATATTCTTGTTGTAATATTTGTAATTTGCTACTTGTTGATTATTTTTATGTATTTTTTTTCATTGTTTCTTTTTCTTTTGTTTGTCTTTCTTTTGTATCATAACCATTTGTAATATTCCTTATTATGTAAGCCTATTGTAAATTGGGTATTTCTTTTCCTGTAATAGGCGACTTATAAATAAATAAATACTGTCATGCATCTATGCTGTTCTTTGGTAAGTCATTTGTTTATAATTGAAGTTTTTTTTTTTTTTTTTTTTTTGCTGTAACAGCCCTTGTCAAAATACGAATATTTTTAATAGGATGAAAAGAAAGCTTTCCCTAGTACATACTATGAGAAATTCCGCAAATATGTTTTCTTGTGAATGTTCTAGAAGGTCTCAGAGACATGCATAAAGAAACAGGTTTGCAAAATTTCTCATAGTATGTACGAGGGAAAGCTTTCTTTCCAATCTTCTGAAAAAAATCGTGTTTTGACAAGGGCAGATTTTTGCAAAACAACCTTCGATTATACTAACATTTTCAAATTTTGTACATGTTATCAAGACTCGTACACAAATAATTTTTGTATCAACTGATAGAATTGCACCAGACTAAGAAACTTATTCTCCGACTGTTTCAAACATTAGGCCTACTTGTAAGCTTATTGACCAGAACATACTACCAATGCATATGCAAGAACAAAGCGTTGAATAAAAAGGGAATTTGTAAAAGTTTTTTTTAAACGACTGTACAAGGAGAGTATTTAATGGGGTACTCGAAAATGCCTATTAATGATTCTCCTTATGAAAAGATAAAGTACAACAGATAATGGGTTCAAAATCACTACAGATAGGGCATTTTCTTCTTAGCCAACGCGGTAGCTAAGAATTACTGTAGAAAGTTCTGAAGAACATAACTCAGCAAAAAAGTTATCTGTGAGTCGTCTTCAAAATATTCAATTGTCGGTAAATGCTTAAAATAATAATAATATATAATAATAATAATAATAATTCTTATTATTATTATTATTTAATCTGAAATCAAAGTGGTGCCTCTGATATGAAAAGTTTAACATTAGAGACTTTGGACCTACATAGTTCTTAAGGTTGAATTCCAGCCCTGCATGTGACAGGGCTAATTTTATAAAACTGTAAATCTCTCTTCATAAATTAGAATGAAATTATTCATGTTTCTACACTGAACTCGCAACTGTAGCTCAAGGCTTTCTCATGAAACGGCGAAGGTAATGCCCTAGGTATTTAAAGGGCTCCATTCCGATGAAGACGCTCAGTGAAACAGGAAAACTCTAAACATCAGTCGGTCGCATATAGGTTAGACTCGAATTAAGAGTAATAATGTGTTCTCTTGAGTAGCAATTAAATCCTGTTGCATATAGTATTTTTAGTACTAAGAACTTTATTGTTTTGAAAATGAGCGTCGATAATCTTTCATTTCCAATCAAGAAAACACCAGACTGCCATAAAAGTAATGATTTACTAACGTCATCATCTGAATAAGAATTTGTTATCAATGTAAAGGAAAGAAAACACAAAGTGTGTTATTAAGCAAAGCGGATCTCGGTAGTCATTCCAATTATGACAACGAAGTGAGCATTCCAAATGTGAGCAACGTCCTGGGTGTAAATTTATTTCATTGCTCTTGCCCATGCATTTTGGTCTTTTCTACTAATATATTGAAGAAAGATAAAATATGGACATTATGTTATCATCATTTCCGAGCTTACATGTTATATACCAAATAAAAAAAAATTAAATTAGGATAAGAGACCCTTCAGCCGCTTATCGACATGTAACTCGTAACTTGAAACAGACCTTCGAATTTACCTTGTAACTTGTCTTCCCGGCTTCGTACATACTGAACTCGGAACGTACCTTGTAATCAGGGATAGGCAAAACCCTTTTTTTTTAAATCGGAAACTGGTTTCTAAAAAAACAAAATCAAAACAACCGACGATTCGGTTTTTTCTTCAAACACCGCTTTCGGTTTTTCACCAAACACCGTGTTCGGTTTTCGGTTTTTCTCCAAACACTGGTTTTCGGTTATTTCTAAAAAACGGTATTCCTTTTATTTTTCTTCGAACCCCGGTTTTGGGTTCTTTTTCTTCAAACTCCCCTTTTCGTTTTTTTAAATCCCCTTTTTTTACATTTTAAAGCACTTGATAGCCGTTTCCTGACTGGTTTTTCCAGCGTTTTTCTCATCAGGAAAATGCCGGGATGGCTCTTTCAACTAAGGCCCTGGCTGACACCTTCCCAACTCCTTTTCAGTCCCCTATTCCGGCCTCAGCCTTAGATGCCTAAAGGCCGTAAATAAAAAGCCAAATTGATACCAAAGTTATAGCAAAAGCGAGACCTTCTATTCTCGCTCATGGTGTCCGTTCGTCCGTGTTCCAGAAATTAAATGTCAAGAGCTACCCCAGTAACACAGAAACGTTGAAAATACGCCGATTAAACGTTAGTACAAAAGCGCTATGTTGACGTTGTAAATGTACCGAAATGTCAGCCTGTTCAATGGTTTATTGAACGTGGAATAATGGCTGAGAAGAAACGGGTTTAGTTGGCCAAAACAAGGCATAAATGCTATCTATTGGTACACATATTTAGTATCATTTTATCCGTTGCTTTCATCATAATATACGGTGTTAATTTTCCAACTATCAATATTCGCAGTGGCTGCTGTGGGGTTCAAACACAGGAACGTTCTGCAACTCTCGCTGGTATCTCGTCGTCTTATCCCCCTCAGCCATGAATCCGCGTTGCAAGTTTGCTGCTCTTTTACAATACCCGTATTAACAGGAAGTCTAGAATGGAGTTTACTATGCGTTGTTCATCATATGCGAATAAAAATAAGAATACTTTCCTTCTTCTTTCTTTCTTATTCGCAGTTTTTCGTCTTTAACACTTCGATCATCGCTACACTATTAAATAAGCCACAGCCTAGATATAGTCTTGTTCGCGTACTAATTATCTATCTGTGATAAATGAAACATTACTGTGCCGGAAGATCTGGCAGATCTTTCGGAAGATCTGGCAACGCTACAGTCTTCTACAAAGAGAAGTCCGTACGGTTTTAGCACCCTCTTGTCTCTTCTGCTCTCCCCTCCCCCATTACAACCTGTTCCTACCTTTGGTCTGTGACGTGGTTATAAGTCAGCAAGCAATAAATATTGCGTTGTTGAACGGAAATAATAAAAATATATCCTCCTTCCATTTAAGCGTGCTGGGATATAAACAATAGGAGAATCTTTTTCGAGAGTCATTTGTTTTGAGAAATAAAACATGTATTTTGGAAAAGTAAAGGACGTTATAAGATGTTCCTATCAACAAACTTTTGACAATAAAAATCATAACAATCAAATATACAACTATCTCTATAAATTATATATTTAGAGTTTCAGATACATTGAATTAAATTGGCTTTTTTTTATGGCCTTTTGTCGTTTTCGGTTCATGCCGGGTTGAGCTAGGCAGAGGATGAGAAAGGTGCCTCCTGGCATCTCAGTTTCAGATGCATCATAATAACGAAGTCCGAATACTGTGTCTTTGAACCTGCAACCGAAATCGCGTGAATCCATTGGACCGTATATATGAAAAGCCGAAGATCTGGATCTTGGATATCGGGATCCTTTTGGATCCAGATCTGGCCGTGCCTACTCATAAGGACGGGACGTAGAGTTTTTAGTAAAATGGGCTCCGAATCACTCCGATCAATAGACCCGGAGGGAATTGAGCTTGTGACCACGCGCACAGAAAGCGTGCGCGCTAAGCTCACGGCCAGTTCGATGTGAAAAGTACCCAGGATTTTTAAAAATATCTAATAATCATTTGATGGTGTTAGACGTCGCGAAGTTTCCGATCTCTGCGTATGTAAGAACGAGAGCTGAAACTGGGCCCCATTTGGTGATTCGGCCCTAAACTTGTCCTAATTGAATTGGCCCGGTCTTGACCCGAATTACTCAGGATCAAGTCTTCACCGAAATGACCAGACTGACTTAACTAGACGATCTAACCCAATGGAAGCAATATTGGGTCACCGGTCTTGTTCCTGTGGTTTGAATCTATCAATATTCTGAAGGGAATTTAATTTTTTAAGGTCGTTAGGTAACTTTGACTGAGGCCGGATGGATGATGGTGAGATAATTGGTGGAATGAAGAAAGTGGGAGGAAACAGGAGAACCCGAGGAAACCAGCGCATACGGTGTATATCCACCATTAAACCCACATGGCACGAACAGGGATCGAACCGATGACCCCAAGCACCAGAGATGAGCGCTCAACCATCGAGTCTCTGCCCCCCCCCCCCCCCCCTGAGATGTGAGCATACTATGTAGGGAAATTTCATTTGTCAGAGCTTTAAAATGTTTTAATGCTTTTATCCTATCTCGTCAATAATATTTCACTAATTTCGTTGCAGATCAATAATATTGCAATAACCTAATGCTGTATCAAAATCTCTTAATCAAAGAAAACCTGCGAGATTTCGGATAGATAAACAACAATCAGACACGTATCCATAAGTTGGTTTCGGGGGGTCCGGCGCCTTCGAGGGGGGGGGGTCAGAAGGCTCTCTGTGTGTGAAATTGACATAAAATGCATATAATTTTGCAAACAATGATACTATTTCAAAAATGTTAATTTGGGGAGTCCGCATACAACAACAGAAATGCTAAAACTGTGTTGCGTTAAATAACATTCAATTGTTGCGTACTGTTCAATGTTTGCATATTTATTATGTAAGTATAATCATTAACATTCTTTAATAAATGTCCTAGGGGTTATAAAACACACAACATATTCTAAAATGATTTGATCTTAAACCCTCTATTCAACACCGTTTCCATTTTCAAAATTTGGGAAATATTTTGCAGAATTATTTTAACGTTTTTGAGATAAACAAGTATTCCTTGAAAATGACTTAGGATTTTACGTAAATTGCAAATCTATTTTTGATTTTGCGATTCGATTGAAAATATATCTTCAGTATTGTCAACTCAAATTTAGTGGAATTGACTAGAAATCTAGTGATCTATTAGATATTGTATGGGTTTCCAACGCCACTACGCGAGGTTCAGGTTTTGGACACTGAGGTCGGGTGACTGCTCCCCGGGTCAGGATGCTGGACCTTAAGGAAATGGGTTATTGGTTCCCGAAAGAGATTACTCATTACCCGAAATATGTTGCTTTTGTTTAGGCAAACCTGAAAGGTGGCCTCCACAATCACAACACTGGAAGAAGGATAGCTCGTGGTAATTTGGATAAGGAAAGGTGACGCTAGGATACTAATAATAAGGTACTCTCCAAACATTCCCTCGGGACGGATTCCAGGGCTTTAAGGCAATGAATGGAAAGGATCAAGAATAGGAAAATGGAAATTTGCACCTAAAAAAGTAAGCCAACGAATCGCATAGAAAACTCAAACTTTCACGGAATGCGCAGGATGCGAGTGCATTGTCACATGCTGATCCGCTGTAAAAGAAAATGATGCGCGCGTGTACCGGGAGAAACTCACGTGATTGTCACCATCCCATCTGGTGAGGAAGTTTCACACTGTAAGACTGCTTCCTCTTACGAATGAGGTGCACAGGAGAACAATGCTCCCAATTTGAACAAAAGAATCGAGAATGGTGAGAATCCTGGAAGTTTTTCCTAAGAGAATTCCACATTTAGAAGGCTGCCAGGCAATAATGCTGAAAAAGAAGGTTTTCACTAAATTCCTATTCTAGACGCGACTTATGGCCTTGTCTCAAACGAAAAAAAAAAGACGGTAACAAATTGTCTCGCAAATAAAAAGAGTTGGAGTTCGGTAACACTTGAATAGACTTTATATCAAACTAAACTTGAAAATAGTAACAATTAAGAATTTTTCTTTCTCTTTCTTTTTAAAACAATATAAAGACGAATGATGAGCGAGGAGGATGCTGACCTCACACACTCTGGTTCGTAAATTGTGAAATGAGTCGCGGCTGATTAGCCCAAAAGACTGATGTTATACAGGTTTCTTCGAACAATGAATATTTGTTACATGAAGAGTAAAAAAATACAATGGGATGCCCTCATAGTTTTTTTTTTCAACAACTAATCTAACAACATGAGACTACTGTGGCAAACTAGTATAGGTTACGAGAGATTAGCTCTGATTTTTGCAAGGTCTATATTTCTTAAATGAAAGTAAACAAACATGAATTTTGAACGTTAATCTACAGTGTGAGCTTCTCTCCACTAGTAACAGTTCTGATCAAAAAAAAAAGAATAGAGGGACAATCCACATTTTTACCTATTAAAACATTTGTCATTTTTAACAATGTTTGTAAATAAAGAATTTCTTAATGCTTCCTTTACAAAAAAAAGAAAAACAATACCTTATTCTCAAAATAATCCACTTGACTGACTGTAATTGACACTTGGAAATAATTCTTACTCACTACATACTTATAATCTAGATCAGCTGATTGATTACCTATTTACTTTGCGCAAATTATAATAATAATAATAATATATGTGTATACATAGACGTCTTTAAGTGCACACAATGAATACATTAGATCTGGATACGATTTCACGTGAAAATTAAATAAACAAAAGAAATGAATGTTGGACACTAGAAATCTTACAATTTCTTCTCGATAGCACATGTCCTACGAGTGTTTAAACAAAATCGATTGCCCTGGGACTTTGATAAAATGGCCATGTTTTATTTTTATATCAAGCGATTGATTAATTGAGAAATGCTTGTCGAGCTCTTCAAACGACTGAAGCAAGTTACAAAATGACACTGCATTTTTGGCAAGTTTTGTGCCCATGTACCCAAAAGATAAAAAAAAATACGCTAGTCACACACATACGATGTAGACTACTTCATTGAAATGTATCATAATTATATTGATATAAATTGAACAGTTGACAAAAACACTAAACGAATACTTAAATACGATCAACACAAAATTCGATAGCGAATACTTTGCAGTAGCAAAAGCCAAGTATTTATGAATTCTCATGTGTTTAAATACAGCACTCAGTTAGTGACGCTTAAACGACAATCGACGTCTCACTGAAAGTACCGTTGAATTTACATTGAAATATATATATAAGGATAAAAAAAATGTTCTTGACGACTTAGAGACAATTTGTTAGTAAAAAGAT